>SNQJ01S0047341.1:73402-99083 GCA_010110895.2 Picea sitchensis | reverse complement strand
CCCCCCTCCTCTCCAAGAGTTTCCTTTGTTCCCCCTTTTGTTTCCTCCAAACCCATTTCCTCCCCTCTTCCCTCTCGTGAGGCCTCCATCTCCCCTCAGGTAAGAAGATACACTTTGATATCCAAAGCACGCATCCCCTACCCCTCCCCTGGAGGCCTGACCCTCGACCCCCCTCCTCATGCCCAGGAAGATAGAAAATCTCATCTTTCAAAATTTAAAGAACAAGTAGTTGCGAAAATCCACAAAGGAACCTGTTAACACATAAGATTGTATGGGTCAAACAATTCACCTTGGGTTTTTTTTTGAGTCATAAGGTTTATAGGACATAGGTTTTGAGTCTTTAGGTTGTAATCATAAAGTTAGATTTGGTTTCAAAATGAATAAGGTTTTGTCTAGCCTTGGTCTAAAGTTTGAGCTATGTGATTGTTTTTATTAAAAGGATCATGTCAAGGAGGATTTATTATTTTCAGAGCCTACAATTTAACCATTTCTCTAGGGATTATGTCATACGATTAAATAACATTCTCCTCAAAGTGTGCGAGCTATGTTTGTCAGGCATTGTGAACTGGCTAAAGAGGAGAGTTGGAGGTTCGACTACTTGTAGACACCCTCGAGAAATTTCAAAGATACCAACATCAAACTCACGACCACTAGGTACTCCATGAGGGTTTTTATCTTGTTTGAAGGTCGTGAAAGTGGTTTTGGATGTACAAAATCCCCAAAAAATAGGAATTTGTTAGGCTTTTGTTGGAATCTTTTGTAACAAGACTCCTGAATGGAGGAGGATCCTATGTAACTACTTGGTTTGGACCTCCTTAGGGTAGATAAATATTATTCACTATAAATGAAAGGGTTTTTTTATGAGAAAAGGGTTCATTCCATGACCCAAGAGAGGCCGGAGAGAGTTGGAGCCATGCAGTTTCCCTGTGTGTGCTCCTTGTAAGCCTAAGGCCCTATTTTGTAAATATTTTTTCCATTGAAGACTCATGGGAGCTGTGATTTTCAGATTGCAATTCTTGTGTTTTATATATCTTCTTATTTGAATATATTGCAGATTTGAGAATCAAAGGCTGCCAATGATTTATGGATCCCTAAGCAACAGAGGATCTGATGTAAATTTTCCAATTAGTCATTATTTTATTCAATTATTTGTTGATTTATTAAACTCAGAGGATCTTTGTTTAGTAAACATTATATCTTATGTTTTCCTTCTTCATTCTTCTATCTCTCAGCACATGATCTTGTTGTCTGTTGAGCAGCTTTAGTGCCTTCGATGAGTAGAGTGTTCATGAATCCATTGCCCAATGGTGCAACCTATTGATATGCATTTTGCTTCCCTCTCCCTTTCTTTCTCATTCTAATTGATCCAATCAAGCTTAAACTCAATATAAACCTACAAATTTTTTATGGGTACTAGACTTACACCAACAACAGTCTAGGTGTGACTTCCAGTACTAACATAACCCAAGCGACCATCATCAAGGCCCTTAGAGCAGGGAAATCCCTTCCACCAAAGGAAAAATGATCTTCCTCTCCTTCAATGCGCAAGGGGTTGGGGGTGCCCCAAAGAAGCTATCCCTCAAACATATGTTCCTAAGCCTAAATTTGGGCGTCATCATGATACAAGAGACGATATGTTCAAGGAAAAGAGCAAGAGAATTTTTTAGTCCTTGGCTTAGGAATTGGTCCTTCAGCACAATTGACGCTACATGTGTTTCGAGAGTTTTTCTCACTGGATGGAGCCCCAATTTTCAGACCCTGTCCTCCTTAGTTGTCTGCACTTCAATTTCATTCAATCTAAAACATAAGAATAGTGATTTATCCTTCACAATTGTAAATATTGATGGCCCCTATTCTGATAGGGCCTCCTTCTGGGAGGATTTGGTCTCTGCAGGAGTATTTCGTGACCCTCTTTTGGTGGCGGGAGGGGATCTGAATTTTACCCCCTTCCCGTGGAAATTTTGGGGTTTTCACCCTAGGGCCGAAAAGCAAAGCGTATTTTTCTCATATTTTTTAGAAAAGGCCAGATTGGTGGATATTGAACCTGTGAAGCTCTCCCCTACTTGGAGAAATTTCAGAACTGGTAATGAGGAGCTAGAAAAAAGATTGCATCGGTTATTAATTTTTGAATCCCTCCTAAACTTGGGCTCTTATTTCAGGTCAGGGGTAGATACGGGAGGTATTTCAGACCATCGTCTTATTTCCTTGTATTGGTCTTTGGGTTTTGAGTCCCCCACTTCACCCTTAAAATTCAGCCAGACTTGGATGGCAGGGGAAGATTTCAAGAACCTGGTTCTTTCCTCTTGGGTAAATCTTTCTCCTCAAAATATTGGCCTTTTCATGATGCAGTTTGCCGAAAACCTTAAAACTCTAAAAAGCACCATAAAAAATGGCTCCCTCCTTGGAAGTCCAATAGGGCATGTTCCATAAGGGACATAGAAGAAAGCATCATTTAGGCCCTTAGAAAGTTAGTGCAACGATTGACTACATCAATGCCAGCTACATTGTGGTATGGAAGCAGAATAGGTCAGACGGATATGCAGGATAGATAATATTACAAGAGATTGAGGCAATAGTTGTTGCATTTTTTTGTATGTTATTATTTGTCTAGTTTATTCAATTACTGTAACTTTTTACAACTAAGTTTCTTCAACAGTGAAGAAATTTAAAGCACTTTGGTAACATCTCCCATTTGTGATGTAGAACCCTTCAAGTGAAAATCTCGTATAAAGGAATGAAAATTCAATATAAACTTTAAAGCACCATATTTCCCAAGCATGACAAGTAATATTATACAACTATGACTATTACATTGGAACAAGACATTGTCTATGATTAAAGGAAATAAGAGGAGAACCCCCTCTCCAATGAAAATATTCTAGAACTAAAAGAGTTGGAAGACAATCGAGCCAAGTGGGTCAAAAAAGAAGAACAAGAATGGCGCTTAAAGAGCAGGGCACTCTGGATTAAAGAAGGAGATAACAACATCAAGTTCTTCCATCATTTTTCTAACTACCGAAGAAACCTTAACACTATCTGGGAAATCAAGGATGAATAAGGAAATGTGACAGGATCTTTTGAGGACAAGGCAAGGCTTGGAGTAAGCGTTTTCAATAATCTCTTCTCTGCCCCCCCCCCTGGATGCCCCATCCAATAAATCATGGAGGTAGTGGGAAAATTCCCTACTGTGTTTTTTGAAGAAATGAATTTATCTCTGGAGGAATAGGTTACTGAACCAAAGCTAAGGGAAACATTTTTCTCTATGAAAAATGGAAAAATCCCTAGCCCAGACGGCGTCACGGTGGAATTCTTTAAATCTTTCTACGACCTACTGAAGGACGACCTTTTACTAGTGGTCAAAGAATCATAACAGGAAGGAAGAGTTCACGGCCCCCTCAATACCACTTTCCTATGCCTTGTCCCCAAAAAACAACACCCCTCCTCCTTTGAAGATTACAGACTGATTGTTGTGGTTGCAATGAAACATACAAATTAATCCCTAATATTATCTCTAGAAGATGAAGAATGATGCTAAGTGCCTCCATAGGGGAAGAAAGGTTTCGCTTCCTTCACAATAGGCAGATTCATGACGCATTTTCCATAGCACAAGAAGTGCTCCACTCTGTCAAAAAATGAAAGCTAAAGGCATCCATCCTTAAATTGGACCTCTACAAAGCCTATGACCGAGTAAAATGGACCTTTCAGCGTCTGGCACTACTACAAATGGGCATGTGCTTAAAAGCGGTTAATTGGATTATGGGGTGCATTCAAAGTGATTCCTTTGTTGCTCTAATCAACGGAGCCCCTTCTCGCTTTTTTAAAGCTTCTAGATGTCTTCGACAAGGCTTTCCCCTTTCTCCCTTCCTTTTCTTGAATGTTGTAGAAGCACTTAGCATCCTGATCAAGGAGGCCCAGTCCAATGGCGTTTTACGAGGAATCACAGTCTCAGAATCTGAATCAATAACTCATTTGTTATTCGTCGATGACATATTTTGTATCTTTTTTTGTTCTTATAGGAACTTGAATTCCTTCAAATTTATTTTAAATATCTTTTGTAGCGCAACAGGAATGGAAGTAAACATGGAAAAATATTGTCTAATTCTTAATTAGTGCCCAGAAGCAGAAGAAATTGTGATCACCAACTCTTTTCCTGCACAAATAAAATCTCCTTTTGAAGGTTTCAAATACCTAGGTTTCAACCTAAAGCCAGACAATTACAGAAAAGAATATTGGAGTTGGATAATAAAAAACATTGAAGCTCGGATAGCCATCTGGGTCAACAGAATCCTTTATAGAGGAGGAATATTAGTGCTAATTAAAGCAGTCCTAGAAATCATTACCGTCTATTGGAACTCTATAGCCGCAATCCCCAAAGGAATTCTTGATCATATTCACCATCTTCGTCATCTTCACTGGGATATTCATCGCAAGTTGTTCGTTCTTGGTCAGTATCCGAAATCACTTCTTCGTCATAAGTAGGGCTGCCAAGAACATCTGTTTCGAAGACTGGAATATCCTCTGCCTCTTCATAAGAGCAGCAAGCACGATCTGCCTCCAATTTTTCCATTCTTGCAGAAAGTGATTTTACCAGTTCCATCAGCTCCTCCGAGGGATGTCCCTCATCCTCACAGCTTTCGCAAGAACAAACTATGTCCCGAACGCCATCTCTATACTCCTCACAATAGTTATGACAAATTAACTCAGAGGAATAATACCTTTGACAATGCTTATTAAAAGCTGCATGAAACTGCTCCAGGAAGGAGATGCTAGCAGGGGGCAAGGATCGATACCACTCACGAGCATCCCCGTCCAATGAGAACACAAACATCTTCATTAATACATCCTCATGATGTATCTCCCACTGATGCATGAGTTCATGAAACTCACAGAGATGTTGGGCAGTGTTGTCCTCTTTATGTTCTCTAAATATGGGCAAATAATTGCCCCATTCATCCATAGTAGGGACAACATTAGGAAAACCAGAAACAATAGAAAAGTCAAAAGGAGCAAACCTTCGAGCCAAAATGGCTTCCATCTCGAACCAATGGAGTCGCCAATCGATTCTTCAACCATGGAGTCGCCAGGTGAATGATACGCAGTCTGAGTGTGTCTGGTCTTTGTTCACCATCAAAGACCAGATCTGATCATTGTGTTCTCCCAGGGGGATGTAGCTGTAGCCAAAGGCAGCCACACTGAAACAGTGGAGTCGCCAGGTGCAAGCGCAATCTTCAAAGGTTCTAATATCTGATGCACCTTTAGAATCAGAAGTTTGTTGTCGTTCTATCCCAAGGAAAAGTCTTCAATTCGATCCTCAACAACAATGCCAGAAATGTTAGCACTAGAAGTCACCTTCAGATTGCGTTGAAGGTAAGCCCAATACCCATCATTTTATATGTCACGGTTGGTTTTAAAGAGGTCAAATGGGCGCANCAAGGAAAAGTCTTCAATTCGATCCTCAACAACAATGCCAGAAATGTTAGCACTAGAAGTCACCTTCAGATTGCGTTGAAGGTAAGCCCAATACCCATCATTTTATATGTCACGGTTGGTTTTAAAGAGGTCAAATGGGCGCAAATTCAATGATAATAACGTTCTAACTCAGAAATCTGGACTAGCATGCACATGCGTTTGAGGTCTGGAATCAACTTCAATCAGTAAGTTGGAGTAAGGATGAATAGAGGGAAGACTTTGGCGAGGAGAGTGTAGAGGTATGCCATGGACATCAAGTCTTCCAGCAGCCTAAGGAGGAAAAACTTAAACACAATATCCTCTTGAATTCAAATCGCAAAGAAACTGAAATAAATTATAGCAACACTATAATCAAACATCATCATAATACAGTTGCAACAATTCATGTGAATCAGTCATTCATGAACTCTCTCAGTATCAGAGGCAAATAAGATGGAGCAAGAAAACTAACGTAGATTAACCAAGATGTCTCAAAAACAAATACATAACGAGAGAACCAGTGTTCTTCATAAAAATATTACAATAGCAGGGAGCCTAGCTCAACCATTCCCCCCATAACAAAATCTCAAAATGACTCCTATATACTCAGAACAATTCGCCATCGCTAGCGGAGGCGTGCCTGAGTCATTACATTCAAGGCTTTACGTCTACATGTTCTTTGGCAGAATGCGCATGCAGTCTTCTGTTAGACATGAGCTTCTGTCAAACAGGACCAACAGAAGAGTCGACTTGCTGACAGTCCTTCTGGCTTTCCATTTAAGTGGTGAGACGAGGTTTCACCAACCTTCCTCACCTTCATTAACTGCACCCTTGAGATCGAGACGAGGCTTAGTGCCTAGGGGGCGGCCACGCGTTGCTCTCGGATTGGACACTATATGAGCACGTGATTGCGAGGCCGTCAAAAGCGGTTTGAACTCACACCACTTTTGGGCCTGCAATCCACCACCTTCTACCACATATCACTTTCTCCAAACCACGGTTTCAATTGCGGGACCGCTCAATAATTTTATCGATCGAGCAAGTTGCATCCCCGCAATGAAGCATGGTCATTGATCTGGACGCGGTCTGTGATCTGGGTGCACCTGCTAGATTTAACGCTACTGCCAAGATTAACCTCCCTCCAACTTTAGAATCAACCAAAGTGTGCCCTGGAGGGGGACACTACTTTTGACATTGAACAATAATACCTCCCGGAGTGACAGATCTGATGACGCATGGCAGTCTGGATTTGGATGGCCGAGATCTACTTTAGGACTTCGACGCTTTTCATGGCGCTATACTTTGTGCACTTCTGAAACTCTGAATACCCACCGGGGGCCGCTAATCTGATCCTCAAAGGGGATCTCCACCGTCACAAAATTGAGCCCACTTGTTTGTATTTTAAGCCCGAAATGAGCTGCTCTGCATGCTGCGCTCGGATGCTTCATGTGCAGGCCACGAACTTGGACGACCCACTGCCCTTGAAAACTATATGTGATAACATTTTGCTCCACAAGGGATTGCATGCTCCCTGTGAGCTACCAAGAACAAGTAGTTCCAGTCGCCTTATGCATTGGGCTATGGAGTCTAGCTCAAAACACCCTGCTGAGGAATACAGGTCGATAAGTAAAAAAAAAATGAAAATAAACACACATGGGCTCCACAGGAGCTTATTTATGTACAGTCCTAAACTAATTAATTTTTACATGGTGCTAGGTGAAAGCAAACTTCTACCATAGCCATTCAAATAGCTTCCTAACTGGAAGACCATTTACTCTGTCAGTGATCAATAGCAGATAATGCAACCATGACAACATAGCAGTTACATCCTTCAGCTTCTCCCCAAAGGATGAAGTTGAGATAAAGTTGGGCGGATCCAAGATATGAAGGAAATGCCACTCCAAATACTCGCTGACAAGCTCATAGAATGAATGACAAACTCCAGAAAATTTGCAATAGACAGCCCGTTCTGCTCCACAACTGCTCACAAAGGGCTGAATATCTCTGGTAATCACAGGTCATTGAACATTCGATGCAGGTTGATTGGCCCCGGGTGATGGTTCATSAMTGACAGGCTCTGGACAGGAGGTAAACTGCCCCTCTGTCTCTTCCTCTTCTCCTTCATGGCTCTCCTAAGGAACCATGGGAGAGCTCTGCTCTTTGTCATCTTCGCTGAGATATTCATCGCAAGTTGTTCATTCTTGGTCAGTATCTGAAATCACTTCTTCGTCATAAGTAGGGCTGCCAAGAACATCTGTTTCGAGAACCGAAATATCCTTTGCCTCTTCATAAGAGCAGCAAGCATGATCTGCCTCCAATTTTTCCATTCTTGCAGAAAGTGATTTTACCAGTTCCATCAGATGTCCCTCATCCTCACAGCTTTCGCAAGAACGAACTATGTCCTAAACACCATCTCTATACTCCTCACAACAGTTATGACAGATTAACTCAGAGGAATAATACCTTCAACAATGCTTATTAAAAGCTGGATGAAACTGCTCCAAGGAGGAGATGCTAGCAGGGGGAAAGGATCGATACCACTCACGGGCATCCCCGTCCAATGAGAACACGAACATCTTCATTAATACATCCTCATGATGTATCTCCCACTAATGCATGAGTTCATGAAACTCACAGATATGTTGGGCAATGTTGTCCTCTTTATGTTCTCTAAATATGGGCAAATAATCGCCTCATTCATCCATAGTAGGGACAACATTAGGAAAACTAGAAACAACAGAAAAGTCAAAAGGAGCAAACCTTCGAGCCAAAATGGATTCCATATCGAACCAGTGGAGTCGCCAATTGATTCTTCAACCATGGAGTCACCATGTGAATGATACACAGTCTGAGTGTGTTTGGTCTTTGTTCACCATCGAAGACTAGATATGATCGTTGTGTTCTCCTAGGGGGTTGTAGTTGTAGCCAGAGGCAGCCACACTGAAACAGTGGAGTCGCCACAGTGGATTTGTCAGGTGCAAGCACAATCTTCAAAGGTTCTGATATCTGATACACCTTTAGAATCAGAAGTTCGTTGTCGTTATATCCCAGGGAAAAGTCTTCAATTCGTTCCCCGACAACGACGCCAGAAATGTTAGCACTAGAAGTCACCTTCAGATTGGTTGAAGGTAAGCCTAGTACCCATCAGTTTATATGTCATGATTGTTTTTAAAGAGGTCAAATGGGCGCAGACTCAATGATAATAACGTTCTAACTCATAAATATGGACTAGCATGCACAAGCGTTTGAGGTCTGGAATCAACTTCAGTCAGTAAGTTGGAGTAAGGGTAAATAGAGGGAAGGCTTTGGTGAGGAGAGTGTAGAGATCTGTCGTGGACATCAGGTCTTCTAGTAGCCTAAGGAGGAAAAACTTAAACACAATATCCTCTTGAATTCAAATCTCAAAGAAACTAAAAGAAATTATAACATCACTATAATCAAACATCATCATAATACAATTACAACAATTCATGTGAATCAATCATTCATGAACTCTCTCAGTATCAGAGGCAAATAAGATGGAGCAATAAAACTGGCTTAGATTAACCAAGATGTCTCAAAAACAAATACATAACCAGAGAACCAGTGTTCTTCATAAAAATATTACAATAGCATAGAGCCTAGCTCAACCATTCCCCCCATAACAAAATATCAAAATGACTCTTATATACTCAGAACAATTTGCCACCGCTAGCGGAGGCGTGCCTGAGTCATTACATTCAAGGCTTTACATCTGCATGTTCTCTGGCAGACTGCGCATGCAGTCTCCTGTCAGATGTGAGCTTCTGTCACACGGGACCAGTAGAAGAGTCAGCTTGTTGACAGTCATTCTGGCTTTCCATTTAAGTGGTGAGACGAGGTTTCACCAACCTTCCTCACCTTCATTAACTGAACCCTCAAGATAGGGACGAGGCTTAGTGCCTAGGGGGGGTCCACACGCTGCTCTCGGATTGGACACTATATGAGCATGTGATTGCGGTGCCGTCAAAAGCGGTTTTAACTCACACCGCTTTTGGGCCCGCAATCCACTGCCTTCTGCAACGTATCACTTTCACCAAACCACGGTTTCAATTGCGGGACCGCTCAATAATTTTATCGATCGAGCAAGTTTTGTCCCCGCAATGAATCACAGTCGTTGATCTGGACGCGGTCTGCGATCTAGGTGCACCTGCTAGATTTAGTGCCACTGCCAAGCTTAACCGCTCGCCAACCTAAGAATCCGCCAAACTGTGCCCTGGGGGGGGGGCGCTAATTTTGACGTTGAACAATAATACCTCTCGGGGTGATAGATCTGATGATGCGTGGAAGTCTGGATTCGGATGGTCGAGATATACTTCGGGACTTCAAGATTTTCATAGCATTATACTTCATGCACTTTTGAAACTCTGAATACCCGGGGGCCGCTAATCTGATCCTCACAAGGGATCTCCACTATCGCAAAACTGAGCCCACATGTTTGTATTTTAAGCCCGAAATGAGTTGCTCTGCATGCTGCGCTTGGACGCTTCCTGTGCATACCACGAACTTGGATGACCTACTACCCTTGACAACTATATGTGATAACAGATGGTATGGTCCAAATGGATGTCCTCTTTGCAAAGAGAATCAGGAATCAATCACTCATCTCTTTATCTCGTGTTCTTATACAGAGAAGGTTGTAAATATTTTGAAAGAACAATTGAAGGCCAAGGAAAACTAGAACCAGTGCTTTGTAGAGGACTGCTTCAAAACTTGGATACAAGACATATCAATCTCCTTATATGCAGGGCTCCTAGGCATCATAATCTCCAACATCTGGTGGGCAAGGAATGATGTTGTTTTCAAAGATAAGTCAGTGCCTTCTGAGGTCATGACGACAATCTCTCTCAGTCACGCCGAAGAATTAAAGGGATAAATAAGGGCAAGTAAAACTCGAACAATGATCCCACCTCCCATTGATTACACCATCCCATGGGGATTTTTCAACGGAGCTAGTCAAGGACACCTCCCAACCTGTGGAGTGGGGGTGGTTCTTTATATCAGTCACAACCATTATATTCACATTAGATATCCGCTAGGAGGTGGAACAAACAACAGGGAAGAACTTATAGCACTTTGGACCCTCCTAGAAACAACAAAAGAATTTTTTTTGCCAAAGCTACAGGTTTTCGCCGACTCCAAGTTGGTGATAGAGGGCAAGAGGCATTATTAATATTTAGAATCCCAGATTAGCCTCTCTGCTAAGAGATATGAAACTCAAACTCAGAGACTTTGAATGGCTCATTTTCTAACACATTTTCATGGAACTTAATTTAAAAGCAGACAAACTTTCAAAGGAAGCATTGCAGCTGCAAAAAGGATCTCTCGGTTTCTACGAGTTCTTTGAAGGAACATAAACCAAAGCTATGGAGTTTTGTCTCTGAAGAAATTTCACTTTTTTGTAAGGATGTAAATTTTATTTTGGATAGTTTGAATTGACTAGAAAAGGCCTTTAGAGGCCTGTTTTGATATAGTTAGATGCATAAACAAGTATAGTCCCTGAAGAACGCCAACATAGGCTTGACATAAAAGACTGTAATATGTATATTCTCCTATGAATATAAAAGTTTTTTTTTCTTATGGAAAAAGGAAAAGAATATATATATATTTCCATAAGAAAAGAAAAAATTAATACTATATATATACAAAACCATAAAATAATAACCAAATCAATATAAGCCAATAAGGGGTCGCCACATGTCAAGACCCGGTTGGTCCACTTATGTGCCACATGTCTAATTGTGATTGGACCATGTCTGCCACTTGTCATCAAGTAATTGAGCCACCTAGAGGTATAATCTACCACATCAATTGCCAACAATCATGTGCCATGTCACCTGTACGATGCCACTTGTAATTATCTGGAACTACCACTTGTCAACCTGTGAGCCTACCACGTGTCTCTCTCTAATCCTGCCATGTGTCTCTTCAAGGTTGACTTTTTCCCTAGTTGACTTGAACTTTGACGAGCCATAACTTTTTCATATAGACTCTATTTGAGATGATTTTTTGCACCATTGGAAATCTTGCGACGAGCTCTATGCATTGAAAGTGTTTTAAGGAGATTTTGAGACATTCAAATTTTTAGCATTTATGATTCCTTTTGGACCCCTATGAGCGTTTTGGATCCTTCTAGACCTCTGTGAGCATTCCAAGATTCTCCTGGATCAAGGGCACCTCAGGAATCATTTCATCACTGGGAGCAAGCATTGTATTTTGATGGGCCACATCCTGAACCGTGTCACCAAGTATCAGGGGGGTTGCCTCTTCCTTAACTAGACAACTCTAAGTTTCCTCCATCACCAGGGTAGGAGAGACACCTGCGACTCGAGGGAAATTGACAAGAGGATTTTTCGTATATGTAGAAGCTATCAACCATGGAATCCATAGGAGGTCAGGGAGGAACCAGAGGGAGATCCTCTTCAATTAAGACTGGTCCCTAGTCTTCCTCATTCCAATTCTGACTTGTGGAGGGCAATTCATTAGAGGGCGAACCAATGGAGGTCGAACCAGAGAAAGGTGGCAAAGCCAGTGAAGGAGGCAGAGCTTGGAAATTGCGGCGAGCCATGAAACTATATTAGGTCGAGCTTTAGCCTGCCCCTCTCACTCAAAATTAAGACCGAGAAGTGATCAGAGGGCTGAGAACAAAGGAATAAGTGAACCAGAGAGTCGTAGGTTGGGAAAATCGTTGTAAGAAAGGAGGATATAGACCATGGAGCCCAAAGAAGCAGTAAAGAGCAAAAGCCATGCCTTACCTCTGTTAAATTACCAATTTCGATCAGGGAGAGCACCATTAATCTTGAGTTGACGACACTCATCCTCCTCATACCAATGTTGATGAAGCTTGATGCCATACCAACACTGCACATTAAGTTTCCCATGCGACCTAGGCACACCTTCGCATTCGCGACATTAATGCTATGCATGACAGAGAATGGATGGAGAAAGGAAACAACTGGCCACATTAACATTGCTATACGCATGTGCTCCAACTATCACCCCATTTGGGGAAGAACTGTCCTTGTGGGATAAGTCTATACATTGGAGTAACAGTGAAGGTGCGGGGAGGAGGCTAGCATCAATGTGGATATTTTCTCCCATTAAATAGACTCCTTCATTCGCTAGCTTGTCAACAATGTTGTTCACTTCTCTGCGGAAATGGGAGGGAATGAGGATGAGAGAGGGACTAAGTAGGGCGTGGAAGACTTATAGAAGACCAAGAAGATGCCAGCTAGGGGAGATTTTTGCAGGATCAGATCCATTCATGATATTAGTATCTAATGAAATAATTACTTGAGAATTCCCTTCCATAATCAACTGATTCAAATTTAGATTGGAAGCTAACTAGATTCCCCTAATAAGGCCCCATAGCTTCACAGAGTTGTTTGAATCGAATCCAAGTTTTCCAACCATGATGTGCATGATCTGGCCAATGTTGTCTCGGATGACCACTCCATAGCCTGCACATCCAAGGTTTCCCTTAGACGCTCCATCAAAATTCAACTTGAAGAAACATGTGGGAGGACGTTTCTAGGAGGTATGACTATGGGTAAGAGAAGAACCGAGATTGTGGTTGGATATGAGTAGAATGGAGTGACTATTTAGCTTCCATTTAGAGAGGATGATGCTTTCCCTAGGGTTGCATGAGAGATATTATTGGGTGCAATGTTGAGCTCATATTGTTTCATGTATGCTGCCATAGATCTTAGACCCGATAAGGGGAGGTAGTGAGGGCTTCGAGTGAAAAACTCACCTATTTCTCTCCTTACATATTTTCCAGAAAACAAATCTTGGAAGCAGTTGCCATATTCAATTTAAAATTGGATTATTGAAGGTTGTATATCCCCAGTTCTCTATAGTGCTTATTATGTTGTCCCCAGCTCTATTTGTTTTCCTCATGATATGTGATACTTGATCCAAGATTTCAGCACTAAAGGAGCATTGATTCAATGAGTGCTTCGTTGAATATTCCTATTGCTGACAAAGTTGGCAGACCGACGGCCCAATGAATCCTCTCTTTCTAATATTGTCCTAGGTAAGAATGCGGTTCTGAACTAGAAGCCAAAGAAATGTGGAAAATTTTGGCCAAAAGCGCGACTTCCAGATAATCTGCCATATATGTTCTTTTGGTTGAAGATGAAAATTGGCTTTTAGGTTGTAAGCCTCTTTAATTGAGAATGTACCCAGAGGAGAGTGGCCCGAGCGTAAAATGTATGGGTCCTCCCTAATGCAGACCTTTCTCTGTGCGTCGACTGCTTGCTAGGGTTGCAAATCACAATCACGTAGAGTATTGAGATCGGTGGGGAGCACCTTCTAGGTCCGCCAAAGAGGATGTTGAGTTTCATATTACCAGAGATATGTTACCTTTAAGGACTCTGCATTCTGCATTTGATCTTGAATGTGATGCATACTATCCAATGATTGCAGTGGAGGAAATTGTTTCCACGAGTTTGACCAAAACAAAGCATCATGTCCATTCTTGATTTCCCAAAAGGCATGTTCCTAGATGAGTGGACGATTACACCATGCTGCATTCCAGATATTTGAACCTGAAATCGGCTCAATGAGCTTGATAAGATGAGCCTCATTGATATGGGGAGAATATTTTTGCTTCCATAGTGTTTCCCTAGGGCCCATTTTTTCCCTGGATTGTGGCCTCGCCAAAGAAAGTTATGTTGTAGATTATGGATGTCTTTAATGACAGATTGTGGGGATTCCAATGAAGAGAAGAGGTAGATGGGGATGCCTTGAAGGATTGATTTGATAAGTACTAGGCGTGCAGCCAGATTCATGGTCTGAAAGGTCTAGGATTTAAATCGATTAGAAAGGGAATGGAGGAGGGAATCCCAAGATATATTTCAGGCTGCAGAATCAGAAGGAGGGAATCCCAAGATATATTTCAAGTCATAATCAGAGAAGAGATGCCAAGGGAGCTGGACAAAAGGGAGCTTATTGGATATGCCTGGACAAGAACTGTGTTGTTAGATATCAAGATGAGTATTAAAGAAGAGGAGTTGAGATTTATCTAGGTTAAAGGTAGTGACCGAGTCTTCATTAAAGTATGAAAGAATGGACTTGAGTTTTACAAAGCTTCCTGCGCAGTTGGAGTACCCATCAACATGGTGTCATCCACAAATTGACAATAGGACACTGTCAGTTGTAGACCATGCAGTGGGAGACCTTGGAGAGAGCCACCTGCAATGGAAGTAGTGAAGTAGCATCCTAGACCTTCATCTGAGATTACAGAGAGAAAGGGAGAGGGAGGATCACCCTGATGAATGCCTCTAGAGGGGGTAAAATATTTAGAAGGCACACCATTGACCATAATGGAGAAAAAGGGTGAGGCTGTGAGGTTAAGTATCCAGTGGATCCACTCATTATTAAAACCAAAATCCAAGAGAAGAGATTGCATATATTACCAACTAAGGTGATCAAAATCCTTAGATAAATCAAGCTTAATAAGCATACCTGGAGTTCGGGTGGACTTGAGTGAGTGAATCACCTCGTGTACTAGTATAGCGTTGTCCATTATTAGGCGTGCCTCGACATAACTTGACTGCTCTTTAGAGATGATGAAGGGAAGAATGGGCTTGAGTCAGAGAGCAATGACTTTGGTAATGATTTTATAGACGACATTACAGAGCACAATGGGTCGAAATTGTTTCGATTGGGAGACTCTTTCCTCCTTGGGAATGAGAGTAAAAGAAGTAGCATTGAGGGTGGAGAGAACCTCATCGGAGGCCTTAGATTCCTCCATAAGTAGCCAAAAATGTTCCCATATCATCGGCCAATAGTGGTGGAAGAAATATGTTGTAAATTCGTCTAGTCATGATGCCTTTTCCGTCGGCATTTCCTTGATGGCTTGGTCAACCTCCTTGATTGTGATAGACCTCATGAGGGATTCATTCTATTCTGGAGTGATGTTGGTGGGTATGTTCCGAGACACCCTGTTTATGGATGGAGTGTGATTAGGAATCAACTCTAAAAGAATATCCTTGTAGTGTTTGACCATCTCTGTTTCGGTCCCTTCATGATCCATAATTGGGTGCCCTTGATCATCTTCTAGTTTGGTGATACAATTAACATACCTTCTATGCATCATGGATCTATGAAATAATTTTGTATTATTTTCCCCTTCCTTAAGACATTGTACCCTAGATTTTTGTCTCCACGAGATTTCCTCTTGTTTGTATCTCTCCTCCAGTTGTTGTTTGAGTAGCTCCTCCTCCTCTTGCAGAGAATCCGATTGACCTTGTAAGATGCATTTTTTTTGTCTTTCCTTCGAACGTTGTTCTAAAGACATTTGAGATTGAAAGATGTTCCCAAAGACATTTGTATTCCATTCTCAAAGTTGTTTCTTGAATTTTTTCATCCTCTGTTGAAACTTGTACATTAATGTGCCATAAGATATGGCAACATTCGCCCACTTGGTGCGGGAAAGCTCCAGGAAGTTCGGATGAGTTAACCAAAATTTCTCAAATCGAAATGGCTTGTATTTGGGTGTACTGACCGTGTCGACCCATAACTGAACCGACCAGTGATTTGAACTAGATTTTGGTAGAATAATAGCCTCAATTAAGGGTCCATCCAACATCAAGGTTTCCGATATGAGGAACTGATCCAGTTTACAAGCAACTTGTTGTGCTCCGGATTTCTTATTGGACCAAGTGAAAGTACCATTCTGAGTTTCAATAGCTTACCATTGTCTTGGTCGACTCTTCTTGTTCCCCCTCTCTTCTCTTCCAGAGTGAGAATGATGTTGAAATATCCCCCTAGGATCCAATTCTGAGGACCCACCAGTCCGCCCAGATTTGAGAGACTTTTCAATAAGTAGTCTTTTCCCTAATTATTTTGGGCTCCATAAGCATTTGTGAGTATCCCCTCTTTACTGGAGCCAATGGCTCTGTAATGTACTGAGAGTGTCCAAGCTATAGAGAAGTATTGATCTAAAATAATTGTCGCAGGGTTCCAAAGGATGGCTAGTCCCTCTGCTGCCCCATTAGAGTCATTGTATACAAAACTGCATTGCCTCCAGCACCATCTGAAGACCTCTGCAGCGGTGTCACCTGTGCATTTTGTTTCCTGAAGAAAAAGAATATCCAAATCTTCTGCCATTATACAATTTCAAAGAATCCTTTGTTTGGTTCTTCCATTTAAGCCTCTTATATTGCAGGAAAGGATCTTCATGATGAGGGGTGAGGGGGGGGAGAAAAGAAGCCCTTATTGAAGCGTTGGATCTATCCCAAATTTATCATGAAATTTCCTACCTCTTTGATCAATTGTTGCATTGATTTACTCCCCCTCCACTTTCCTTCTCTTGGCACTTTTTTGGGATCTTTGTCTAGATCTATCTTGATGCCCGATCTCGAGGTGAATCCTATTGTGGACTCAATGTAGACTTTGTGGACCTTGCGGAGTTGTTCTAGTAGAATGGATTGTAGTTCCTTATTGAAATCCTCCTCCTACTTTTCCAGATCTATGCCAGCTAGGTCCCTTTCATTTACATTCATTTTTGTATCCCTCCCTTCCTATGCATAGTGGTCAACATCCATTTGAGTTGGGGATTTGGGTGGCATAATCTGCTCTAAAATTGGATCTTGAGTCTATTTTGATTTACCTTGTTGGTTGTCTTGCTAGTGAGGGTTTTCCACCTCTTATGATTTCAATAACTAGTTTAAAACATCAAAATAATTTCTTGTGGAGATATGTTTGCCCGTTCCTTGGCTCGGTTTCTTGGGATTTTGTTTTTTTCGGCTTGAGACTTGAGTGAACCCATCTTTTGAATTTTCTTCATCCATTGGTCGCGCTAGAACATTTAAGGGACAATCTCTGAATAAGTGTCTGTGCTCATGACATTTCCTACAGTGGAAGGGTATGTGTTCATAATCAATGGTATGTGCTCATAATCAATGGTATGGACTGATTTCTCATATTGGTATTCAAGGGTTGAGGATCCAAGACAAGCTTTGGAGACATTCATATACACACAGATCTGAGTGTACGAGGTGCATCGTCGCTGTCGTGTTTCTTCTAAGGATTAAACATATCTTCCTAGGATATTTCCTATGCACATGAGGATTTTTTCCAACCAAAAGTCCTACGAAAGAGAGTATAGATGGATTCGGATTGGGGCAAAGGAGAAATCCTCTTTTTTCGGGCTAAAACGATATGCCGAGAATCTGAGATATAACCCTGCAAAGTTAAAAAAATATAGACCATTTTCGAAGATTTGATCCTTGTCCTCAAGATTGAAGAAGATAATCGTGAAGAATCCATTCAAACTTAGTTGGAGGTTGTAGTGACCCTTGGGGTTCCACCATGTTTTATCTAGCATGTGAGATCTCGTTCAGAAGGCCATAGTCCCAAAAACTTTCCTATGAAGGTATGATCTTTCATAAACTAGGTGTTCTCTCACATCCTTGTTGAATTGATCACATACCTTGGAGTATTAGTAGCCTGTGGGATATATTTCCCCGATTCCCATATTCGAGTCACTTTTGGATGAGAGGTATCTGCGTCCACCTCCATGGCCTTGTCGAATCGTTGTTCATCCTGCAAGATATGTTCCCTAAGATGAGGCAACAACTCAAAGGATGGATGCTTGCTCTTGGCTCCTGGTGTCTCGTTCGCTACCACATTGTTGTATGAGGAGGTTTACAACTCCCCCCAAATCCATACGGGACTTTCAAACTCCCGTCTACCTCAATCGCGTCTATTTGCTCCTGAAAACCACTCCAAGAAGCCACAGAACTAGATTTCTAAGGATAAATTGTTTTAATTGCATTGGAGAATGTAAATTGTTGCATTGGAATACGTGAAAACTACACTTTTGTAATCTCTAATTTTTGGGATGAATTGTGCTCACTTCAAGCTATCTTTCTATGCTAAGGCATCTTGATTTATGGGCATTCTCTAGTTGTTGTACTTAATTAAATGTGACAACCATTAGGGTTGTATCAAACATCCTCTTATAGTTCATTTCACTCGTTTTTCTTACCACAGAAAATTGCTTATGAATACTTGAAATTGATCTACTTTGAAAGATCTATACATTGGTGTCTATACACATTAATTTATGTGGTTAGAACTTGTTGCTCTAGGAAAATTTTGCTACATCCATTGGAATGACATGTTTATTGTTGATAACACTTTGTTTACAACCCTTTCAACCGTCAAAATTGTTGTTTGAATATTGGAATGTTATCTACAAATCAAGGGCTTTTATTTCAAACTATTACTTGATGATTTTGACGATGAAATATTGCAGTTGTTACGTTTCATCATTGTTGGTATTAATTATAGTCTGCTGCAATTTTAGGACAAAAAGCTTATCTTGTTGATCCTATCGTGTTTTGGGGTTTTATTTTGTGTTATTTGATTTTGGGATTGTTGCACTAACATTGTGTGTTGCAAGTATTGATCAGACTTACCTCTCTTACCTTCCCAAGTCATCTTTTTTGATCCCTAAGCACTCTCATACCGTGACCTATAGGGTTTTTCCTTTCCACCTCTTGTTTTTTCCTCTCATTCCCCCTAAGGTCACCCACGACTCCTCCCCTATGGTGAATTGCTTCATCACTAAAAGAGGGGAGTGTTTATCTAAGGTGACAGTGGATAGATGCTCCCGAGTTGTCACACATTTGTGGGTTGAGGTTGGCTTTGCTCAACCTACACATCATGGAATAACATGGTTGATTCCTCCTCCAACAAACTTGGACATGGCGAATGGTCGTATGACCCTAAGCTAGAACAACTCATGGAAGATTGTGAAGGTAAGATTAGTTCAAGTGTACCATCGCTTATGTACATAACGCAAAAGTATGGTGACACTTCACTGATCGCATTGGGATGGATTGGAGATGAGGGAGATGGCCCAACTAGCCATCCCCTTCACCTTCAAACTAGACTTGAGCACGTTGGTTCGTTCTCTCGATGGGAGGCAGCGAGGCCAATGGGGCGCCTTGAGGAGGTGCCTTGGTGAAAATTGTTGAGAACACAGTGGGTGACTTGACAAATTGAAAGAAACGAAGAGTTGCAGATGTGATGAGCTTGCAAACATAAACAAATGTTTGAACGTGAAGATGTGAGTTCTTGAGACAAAGATGCAACAATTGGATTAGCTACCCAATCAAAAAAAGTCACAAAGGGATCCAACACACAAAATCATGGGAAGACGAACCGAAGTATGGAAGCAACATCAAGTGAGAGGGAACGACACTTCGTAGACTCATATAACTTCCTAAGGGGAGTTTTTCTTTGACGACAACGATTGAGGAAGCAATAGTTGTTGAGTGGTGACGGGATCTAAATATATGCAAAGATGCCATGGAAGTCGATTGATTTTGTTGGGGACAACAACAACTTGGAGTGGGGGAAGATGTAAGGGTCTACCACAACACCCATCGAGTGTGCACGCTCCTTGGGCAGATTTGGCGATGAACTGACAAAGAGCACAAGGAAGTGATCGATTGGGCAAACGAAGACGTTTGGGTGTGGGCAGGAGCACATTGGCGCACAATGGTGACACACAACACCAAGGAGGCACACACCTTACTTGTCTTAGAGCGATTGATGGAGACCTTGGTTGTGTTTAGGCAAGGTCAGGGCAACTTGGGAGCATGCCCAAGGAGTGGACTTGTCTACCCTCAACAACATGGGTGCACTAGAGAGGTTGGACAACCCCATCAACACACTCATGAGAAGTCACAATGATCGGCACAAAGAGCGCACAAGAAAAAGGGCACACACCCAAGGATAGGGTGCATCGATCCAAGAGATGAACGATTAATGGGCACGCAAGCTTTGGATGGGTGCACTAAGTCCTCAGAAGGGAACACTGATTTGGTTGAGTGTGGGTTCACAAACAGGCACGACACTACCAAGAGACGCAACGTTTCACACAAGTGACCCTTGGAGCTCCTATAAGAGCAAGGGCACACAACCAAAGGAAGCATAGAGCATTTTTGGCAAGATATTTGGAGAGAAAGTCTAAGGCAAGTCTACGATAATGAACTAAGGCGAGTTGCCAAGATGGAAGACAAGAAGCCAAGAGTTGGATGTTTTGAAAGGTTTTGGGAAGTCCAAAAACACATGTTTGTGGGGGCATGTGTGAGGCAAAACCAAAATCTATGTTAGCTTGGTGAATGTCTGCAAAACCAAAACAACAACAAGTCTACAATTGTGGGCACATCTGAGGTGCACCACAAGGATTTGTAAATATGGTTGCGACAGAGAGTCTTGTGGTGATGGATTTGTTCTTAAGTGTCTAGGTGAAGTGAGGCGAGTCATTTAACTCTACCCTGTTGTAAACTAAGTCGATATTTCTCATCTATAATTGTTTTGCAATAACAAAGACTTAGTCGAATGTTAGGCAAGGTTTGTGCCACCCAAACTATTTCTATGATTTTCCCTGTTTTTGTTCCGCAATTGTTCTCTTGTTCATGGATGCATACTTAAATAAGACTAAGTGTTAAATTGTGTTAACGACTATCTAAGTAAGCAAGAGTTGTATAAGAGTAAGAGTGTGACTCACCAATAACCTAGAACAAAGTATGGGTATGCTCTAGGTAAAGAGACATAGTCTGGACAAAGTATTCTTGGTGTGCCAAGCAACAAAGTGAGAATCATCATAATGTCACACAACCTCAAGAGGTGAACGATCACAAAATTCATTCGAGTGCCCTGTGCAGTCATGACAAGTAAAATTTCACATGCTCAACTCCAACACATCATTGCACCATTAAGATTCATACATATCCAATGATCCAACCTTAGTTGAAGCTCATTAGATTTGATTAGCTCAATTCCATTATTCTCAAAACCCTTAGTTTGAGCTTTTCCCTTCAACCAACTCATTTCAAATCTTCAAAGCCCCTTTCCTATTCAACAAGGCTTCTCAAATTGTTTCCTTCCCCCTCCCCCTGAGAGGGGACATCAATTCTTACATACCTAGATCAATTGTAATTGTGGCACTTCTATGTTGACCTTTACCCTTTTGATCCAAGCATATGTATGTAGGACCTTTTATCTCATTGTATTATACTTTGGCACCTTCTTGTTAAGCTCAAGTTGTACTATATTGAGACCTCATTTTGTCTCACTTGCTTAACCCTTTTATGCCAAGCACACCAATGTATCATTGTCATAGGATATCTCAACAAGAATGGGTATGTCTACCTCATCTCTATTGAGATCTTGTACCCATATCACCTTTTGATTATGTTGTTGATAGGTGGTACTCCAAAACCTCTCCTTGGACACTCTTCTCCCTCCTTGGTCCTCTCAAAGCATATGGTAAAAAAAAATTGTTATGTATTTCAATGATACAATTTATTTCTACCCCCACACATTAGGAGCAATCTATTATCACCCAAAAACTATTCACTTATGACATTTATACAAATTTACTAAAATACACCATCAAACAATGTGTTTCCACCCAATTCACCAAATTTTCCACCTTTACTAGACCTCCAAACACAATTCACTTGTGACATTTACATAAATTCACCAAAATACAACATCAA
This sequence comes from Picea sitchensis, assembly GCA_010110895.2. NCBI lineage: Eukaryota > Viridiplantae > Streptophyta > Pinopsida > Pinales > Pinaceae > Picea > Picea sitchensis. The sequence continues at coordinate 77,091 of SNQJ01S0047341.1, read as the reverse complement.
ACAATGTGTTTTCCACCCATTTCACTACATTTTCCACCATCACTAAACCTCCAAAAAGATTTGAAGCAAACTTGGAAATGGACCCACTAGGGCTAGCACACTTTCTACCATTAATAGGAGCACTAGACAATGCATAAAGTACCTCCAAAACCTATATTGACTTATAAAAACCAAAGTTTTCATCTAACCCAAATTTTCACAAAAAGAAAAATAGTTATAAGTGAACATTTTTAAATCATAATTAATGCTTTTAACTTTGATTTGATCAATTAATCACTAATTTTTATGACCATGTCAAAAGGATTTAACCCATATTTTTCCTATAAAAAGCTTGAGATCTCTCTATCTATAAACAATAAATACATACTACCAAAATTTCCCAAAAAATCTTGAAGACTCCTTTTCTTTTGATAATCATTTTGAATCTTTATGTTATTTGCAACTAAAGAGAGAATTAACATAAACTTGAAAAGAAAAGGACTCACCCAAGGAAGAGACCAATAATGTTACTTAAAGAAAGGTTTTTCACAATAAACATTGTGTATACTTTCAATTAAACATAAGTAATTATTTACATTTTTTAAATTAATCTATTAATCTATATGATTATGATTTGTTTGTGTTTTTTTATATAAATAGATTAAAATTCAAAATAGTATAAACCTACTTTGAAAATTAATTTTCATATTTGTTTATGCATAAATAACAACTCTTGAATTTAATAAAAAAATTAAATTAATCTTTATGATTATTATTTGTTTGTATTTTTTTATATAAATAGATTGAAGTTCAAAATAGTATAAACTTTACTTTGAAATTTAATTTTTATATTTGTTTATGCATAAATGACAATCCTTGAATTTAATAAAAAAATTAAATTAATCTATTCATCTTTATGATTATGATTTGTTTGTATTTTTTATATAAATAGATTGAAGTTCAAAATAGTATAAACTTTACTTTGAAATTTAATTTTCATATTTCTTTATGCTTAAATGACAACCCTTGAATTTAATAAATTGTACACTATTGTTGCAATTTTCTACCAACAAAAACATAACCCTTGAAATAAAACCCAAAAAAACATATCTCATGGCATCTACCTAGTTACATACTCACTACCAACTAAAAAGCCCTAATTTTCCAAAACACTACCTCCAAAACTATGAAAATATCCTCCTTTGAAAACAAAAACAAAAAATCAATCCACAACATAGTCATATCAAGCCAAGTCATAAAAAAAACTTCATTTTTTTTTCTCTTTAAAATCTATTTTTGAATGCAGAAATAAAATCAACATAAAAAAAATCCATGAAACATTAAGATTAAACAAAAACAATCACTCAAATTAAAAAATATATAACAATTTCTCATAAAACATTTAACAAATATCCCTAAAAAAAATATATATATATATATATATAACCAAAAAAAACCATTTAATAAAACATTTAAAACAAGGCTCCATTAATCTGTTGTAAATCACAAAAGATCATACTAATCTTGAAGGACCAAAGAGAACTTTCATTTATTGACCAAAATTTCCACACCCTGAGTTAGAAGCATTTTCAGTTACAGCAGCTGAAAATAACGCCATTACTAACAATGTTGGCAATTCTATTAACAGCCCAAAACACAGTACTCGCGATCTGATCTGCTATTACATATAGTGACCTGAAAAGGAGACTGGTGTCAATGAACCATGATGAGCAATAAGAAATATGATTAACAGTCAGACGGAGACTTCTCAGCCTCCGAAGCCGTAGAGGGTTCGGCCCTGCCTCTTCAATGAGTAGACGACATCCATGGCTGTCACGGTTTTTCTCCTCGCGTGCTCTGTGTATGTCACCGCATCTCTGATGACATTCTCCAGGAAAATCTTCAAGACGCCTCTCGTCTCTTCATAGATGAGCCCACTGATACGCTTCACGCCTCCTCTTCTTGCGAGACGCCGGATGGCAGGCTTGGTGATGCCCTGAATGTTGTCTCTGAGAACTTTCCTGTGTCTTTTAGCTCCTCCCTTCCCCAAACCCTTCCCGCCCTTTCCACGTCCAGACATCCTTGCTAACGATTCTTGTCCTGCCCTCAGACAATGAAAATGAATGATGACGATGGTGAGATGAACGTGAGCGAAAACCAGATTTATAGAATCTTCTGTCCCGAAACACATATCCAACAGCAGGAATCTCCTCGATTCAAAAGTTTCCCAATCCCATCATCAACGGCTGAGAGATCTCGATCCGTGGTATTGTGCTCTCTTTTTCTCGATCGTCGATTAGCTATCATCGACGGCCAAAAATAAACCGACGAGGATCGAGGCACTGCTTACTCACGTTTCAACAATGTCATCTATCTTGTAATATTCTAGTGTATTCACTCTGGAACAGAGATATAAGTTAAAAAAGATGGGCCAAACATATAAAATATTCTCACTTTAAAAGCACATTTATTCCATCAATCTTCGGATATTTAGTATATTCATTTTGCAAAAGAGTATTATAAGTTTAAATCATTTTAAGATTTTCTTTCATGCATTTGTTTAGAGAAATATGTTTATAACAACGAGTATTATCATTATTAAAATTATGGGAAAAAAAAAATTATAATGAAAGATGATGATGATGATGATTAAGGTTCACTAAGACCTAATTGGTTTATCTGACTTTAAGAGGGTAAGTGATTACTTGTGATTCTTTAGAATTTTGTTTCTGTGCTCGAAAAGCATTAAGAGAAGTTTTCCAAGATCACCATATTTTTGTTGAGTTAAGAGGTTAGGAAGGTTGGTAGTGTGATCAATATTTTGAAAATGAGATCTAATATGGGTATAGGTTGGACAATCTAAGAGAAAGTGCTTTTCATCCTCAACCTTCTTAGTGTCACAAAGGTGACACACTCTTTCATCCCATAGCGTTTTAGGAATTGACCAACGCCCAGTTTCACTATGGAGCTCGTGAGAATTTGTTCTTATCTTAGCAATGCTTATTTTTTTCTTTACACTTGGAAAAACTGATAGATAATTTTGATCTTCTAGATTATGGTTGATTACATCTTTATAATACTTTAATATTCTTTTTTCTTCTAACTCTTTATCACACCACATTTTTTCTTTAAATTTTGATTTGACGTTTTTTTTAATAGTATCTTTATTCTGCAAAATGGTTTCTTCCATGATTCCCCAATAGTTTAGCCAAGACCAGGCGTCTTTATGCCATACTCACTTGAGTCGATGGTGGTTATGACTTGATTTTGAAGCAATTTTAGGTAGTCTCTTGTCTTCCATGTTGTTTAACTTGTTCTTATACATTAGGTATATAGTCATAGCCATGCTCTCAATGGGGGAGAGGCTTGTTTCTACAAGGAGGATGGGATAGGGCGTATTTCCTTTAATTTTGAGATTATAGGTTATAAAATTCCTTTGTATTTGCTCTATCTTTCTCCAGGATTCACGAGAGATACTACAGCCCCAGACTTCACATCCATAAAGAATAACAGGTGTAACAAGAGTCTCAAGAGGAGTTTCTTCTTGTCCCAACTCCAAAGATTAGTTGATTTACAATTGTTTTCAAGCCCATAATAAGCTTTACATCCCCCAATAATCATTTTCTCAATGCTATAATTCCAATTGAGCTTGTGGTGAATATCAATTCCAAGATATTTGTATGAAGTCACTTCCTCCAAGTTGTTGTTGT
>SNQJ01S0047341.1:39229-65448 GCA_010110895.2 Picea sitchensis | reverse complement strand
GGTTTAAATCCTCAAGATTTAAAAAATATGGGAAGGAATCTAGGATAAGCCTTCCTACTAGAAGTGTGAATCAACAAAATCTCCCCTCCTAGAGTGGAAATAAACCTTTTGAAGCAACCTCAAGAAAGATTGATAACCCAAAGATAAAACCCTTGAAATGTTGGGGTTGTGGAGAAGGACATTTGTTGAGGAGTTGTCCACGAGGAGGACAACATGACAGTAAGAGGGTTTACAACATCCAATAAGCTACCACAGTCAATGATGTGTCTAGGAGCATGCCACAAATTTATGCAGCCTTAGATAATAAACAAGCCGACCACCAAGTCTCAGAGGTGGAGATGGAATGTATGATCGCCAACCGCCTAGTTTCTATTTTAATTGACCCTGGTTCTAATTTGAGTTATTTGGCCCCTCAGACTGATTGATAAGTGTAAAATACAACCAGTTAGACATGTTAAACCATGGTTAGTACAACTAGTCACTGGAACCAAAAGAAAAGTAGCAGAGGTCATACCAGCTTGTCAATTCATTATGGATGGATTTCCCACTCAAGCGACCCTTAACATACTTCCCCTAGGGTCTTATGACATGTTGATTGGTATGGATTGGTTATCTTCCTATAAAACTAAGTTGGACTGTTACTATAAAAATTTAGAATGTGTAAATGAAGAAGGGAGAAAAATAACCCTCCAATGGATAAAGAACCCTGTCTCAATGAGGCGAATATCAACCCTTCAAATGAAAAAGTATTGTAGAGAGGCATGTCCCCTATATGTAATAGAGGTGTTGGAATTTGTTGAGGATGACAAAACAAACCTAGAGGACCACCCCATATTAAGAGAGTATAAAGACGTGTTTCTAGAAGAGGTACCGAGTCTACCTCCGAGAAGAGACATTAACTTCTCGATAGAACTTGCACCAAGAGCAGTGCCAGTGTATAGAACGCCCTATAGGATGAGTACACCAAAGCTAATTGAGCTCAAGCTACAACTAAAGGAGATGATGAACAAATGCTACATCCGACCCAGTGTGTCTCCATAGGGAGCACCAACCTTGTTTGTGAAAAAGAAAAATGGCACACTACGACTGTGCATAGACTATAGACAAATCAATAAGACAACAATAAAGAACAAGTATCCCTTACCAAGAATTGATGACTTGTTCGATCAATTAGGGGGTGCTTCCATTTTCTCAAAGATTGACTTAAGGTTTGGATACCATCAAGTCTGAATCAATGACGAATATATTCAGAAAACAACCTTGACAATGTATGGTCACTATGAATTTGTGGTGGTGCCATTTGGATTAACCAATTCCCCCGCCACTTTTATGTGCTTGTTGAATAATGTACCTAGCAAATTCCTAGACAGATTTGTATTGGTTTTTATTGATGATATCCTAATCTACTCCAAGAACATAGAGGAGCATGAAGAACATCTTAAATTAATGCTACAAGTACTAAGAGAGCATCAAATCTATGCTAAGTTTAGCAAGTGTGACTTTTTCCAAAAGCAAGTCCATTACGTAGGCCATGTCATTTCTGAAGAAGGAGTGGCAATAAACCCTGACAAGATCATATCTATCATGGAATGGCCTACCCCAAAGGATGTATTTGATATCATGTCATTTATGGGCTTAACATGATACTGTAGGAGGTTCATAAAAGGATTTTTCAAGATCGACTGTCCAATCACTTCCCTTCAGAAAAAGGGGGTTAAGTTCACTTGGACATCAGAATGTGAAGAAAGATTTCATGAACTGAAATACTTTCTAACCCATGCACCCATGCTCAAGATTGCAGACCCTAATATTGACTTCCCCGTGTGTACAAACAAATGTAAGGAAGGACTCGGAGGAGTCCCAATGCAAAAAGGGCGTGTAATTTGCTACGAATTCAGAAAATTAAATGAGCATGAAACCAATTATGTGACCTGTGATCTAGAGTTGGCGGCCATATTGCATTATTTAAAAATGTGGAGGCATTACCTTTTGGGTAGGAGATTTGTACTTATGACAAATCATTGTGGGTTCAGGCACTTGTTCGATCAACCAAAGCTCAATGCTAGAAAAGCTACGTGGATGACTCTCCTTAGTGAGTTTGATATCGAAATCAAACACATCAAAGGAAAAGAAAATAGGTGGTTGATGCCCTTAGCAGAAGTGTGAAAATGATTCATCTGGCAGCGGTAAGCACCTGTGAAACGGATTTCAGGGAGAGAGTCAGGAATGCACAAGAAACAAATGCATTATTCAAGACCATGACGTCATACCTAAAGCAAGAGCTCACAGGGCTAAAGTATGAGCGGTATCAGATGCTGGATGAAGGCCTGATGACCTACATAAACAGATTGTATATTCCAAGTTGTGACGACTTGAAGAGGTTCATAATGGAGGAACTACACAAAATACCATATATTGGTCACCCAGGTTATCAGAAAATGATCACGGCCACTAGGAAACAATTCTATTGACCTGGATTGAAAAATGACATAGCTAACTATCTAGCTAAGTGTCTAGAATGTCACCAAGTTAAAGCAAAACACCGGCACTCAGTGGGGTGGTTACAACCTATACCAATTCCAGAATGGAAATGGGAAACCATCTCCATGGATTTCATCACCAGATTACCAAAATCAACCAAGAAGAATGATGCCATCATGGTAGTGGTAAACAAATAGAGCAAGTCTTCTCACTTTGTTCTTGTCAAGTCAACTTGCAAGGCAATAGATATTGCCAACATCATCATAAAGGAGGTATTCAGACTGCATGGCATGCCTAGGGAGATTGTATCTAACATAGACACAAAATTTACTTCAAGCTTTTGGAAGTATTTAATGGTTGGTTTTGAGACTAAATTGTTGTTTAGCATCGTCTATCACCCTCAAACCAATGGAAAAACAGAAAGAGTAAACCAAGTAGTAGAAGACATGTTAAGGATGCATGTAATGCATCAGCCTAAGAAGTGGGAATACTACCTGCCATTGGTAGAATTTTCCTACAACAACAGTTATCAAGAGTCATTGAAGATGAGCCATTTTGAAGCCCTCTATGGTAGACAATGTTGTTATCGGATAAATTGATAGGTGCAGACACTAACTGATCTCCCTAGATCCACCTAGATCTAGAACAAAACACACTGGAACATGACGTTTTTCTTAAGTTTTAGATATTGAATTTACTAACTAAAGAGGGATGGGTGACATACCGTTTAAATGTCGCTTCCTCTCGCCATCGCAATCCTAGCTCCGTTCCAATGCTCATACAATGATGAACCTGCAAAAGAACGCAACCAACCAAAGTGATAGCAATAGCATAAACTCAATATAAACCTATGTATGTGATCAAGGAATCATACAATAAAACCCAACACGCTTTATAGTCCTACAATAATGCTTATCAAGAGTCATTGAAGATTTGTTTCATTTTGAAGCCCCTCATGGTAGACAATGCTGTTATCGGATAAAATTGATAGGTGCGCATTAATTCGAATCGGACATCTCCCAGATCCACCCCAGATCTAGAAAAAATAGGATAGAACATGACGCTTTTCTTAAGTTTTAGATATTGAATTTACTAACTAAAGAGGGATGGTGACATACCGCTAAATGTCGCCTCCTCTCGCCATCTATCCTAGCTCCGCTCCAATGCTCATAAAATGATGAAACTCCGCAGTTAGAACTAAACCAACCAAAGTGATAGCAATAGCATAAACTCAATATAAACCTATGTATGTGGATCAAGGAATCATACAATAAAACACAACAAGCTTTATAGGAAAGAATCATATTGATATATCATATTAAATGAAAGAGAGATTACAACTTCATGGTCGATACCGTGAAGGTCCCTTCCTTAACCGGGTTTCTTTGTTCCCTGGCCAATACTTTCAATTCAAGAATTCGAGAGCACGATCCGGGATATTCACACCCATCTTGACAAAGGCAAAACCTCAAACCATCAACCAAGCTACTGGCCAATTCCAAGCCAACCAACTACTCTTCCATGAGAGCTTCTCTCCTTTATAAGATGAAGAGGATAAGGTGATGAGTTTAGGATGATCCCACTAAATCATGAAAAGTGAGTAAGATCCAAACCATTCCCGATGCCACCTCACCATGGAAGTTTCTCCTTCTTAGAAGATCTCAGAAAAACACTGCTTTTCCCATCGCAGCATTCTCAGCATTAATCGCCTATAGAGATGTGATCGGCTTAACTCCCTTCGACCTTAGCTAGTGGATGTTCTTAATCAGCATCTCGCTAATTCTAGCTATAATGCACCGCTAAACTTCCTTTATAGGGTTTTTACAAAGGAAATGCAACTTTTCCTGAGAAAATTCTTCTCCCTTCTCTCAGAACTCACACCCACCCTCTGAAGGTAACATATAAGTTTACATCATTTATCATAGGGATGACGAAAATAATGTGTGTACCGTAGAGCCCCAAAGGTATGAAATTAGAAACGTATGATAGCCGGAATACTTGCCTAGTGTAAGGAATATGAACAAATACCGTAAACCTGCCAACAAACAAGGAAAACAATACAATAATATCAATGAGGTAGGAATTCCCATACCTCAGTGATGATATATTAATGCAAAGATAAAATGCCGAAGATGTAAGATTCCATGTCAAGACAGTCATACACCAAACATATACTGTGGATCCATACCAATATGAATCAAATCTGAACATAGCCACCAAAAAATATTAATCATGGATCTATGTGTTAAAGACCTAAATTTGAACATAGCCACCCGACATACACCGTGGATCTATGCACCAATACAACCCAAATATACTCCAACACAACCCCGAACTGGCTGTAAAGATCCATTCCCATCCACCACTCTATAGGCACTAATATAACCATGAATACATGTGTTGAGTCTAACATGGTGAAACCACCGACAATCGGGTCAATGATGATAACCGCTAACAAGTAGCGCAGGGAAATCACCATTAATGTCAACAATGACCCCAAGGTACACTAATAATCCAACGAATGTGAATTCACGAGTCAAGTCAAACACGGCTGAATCTCTTGATCGTGGGTCAATAATGAAAACCCATTGTCGAAGCGAGAAAAACCTCACATTGAGGCATGCAAGTTCCAAGGTACCAATTAGTTTCTAAGTCTAATTCCTCGATAATGTGAGTTTGCTGATTGTGAAAAGATCACACGTAGGAGGGCCTAATATATCACACATCAATGATATGAAACTGTAAATAAGATTTGAAGTGGATCGTATAACAAGTGATTCATGATTGACTGAGGGATGGTCGACGCAATAGAAGACTCAAGGACTGTAGAAATGGCTTATGCAATAGGTTTTTAGAGTTGAATTTTTATTTGAACATATTGACGACACGAAAAATGTCTTGGACAAACTGACTCAACAAATGTGGGATCATAGACCAATTTGTAATCTTATAAATGAGTATCATGACCAGAGACAAGCGGATTTTTCCAACTTAGACACAAAGCAAGTGAAAGTGGTGCATGTCTAAAAAGTAACTCTTCCACGTAATAGGTTTAAATACATTTCTTTCCTAATTTTCCCCTACCATTTCTGGAAAGTACCTCTATATTTTTACGCTAATCTTGAGGAGGATAATATATGATTGTAATGTAAGCTCAACCTTCGGATCTAATCCTTTCAAGTATATTTAGCGAACCCTAATAAGTAGTGGTTCGGTCCCACATGGTCCTTTCACTGCTATTTATGAGTCCAAAGAAAGAAAACTCGTGGGTTTTTCATGTTTTGAGAGTTTTGTTCACTGTGAGAATCCTCCCAGCTTCCTTTCAGAATTAGTTCGGATGAGACCGAAAAATGATAAAACTATCACAATCAACGCTTTCTTCAAATACTTTTACAAACATGAAAAACAAGATCGCTTCAATAATCTTTCATGTTTGAGAGTCTCAAAGATTGTTGGAAACCTGTAGGGTCTTTCAGTTGGTTAAACTTTTAATGAAGTCCAAAATGATAAAAATATAATTTTGGTTACATTCTCATTGATTTCACGAGCACGAGAGTGAACAAAGACTAAGGTTGGTAACTTATTCTTATGTATTTACGAGCATGAGAAAGAACAAAGACTAAGCTCATGGTTGTTTTTATTTTTATGCAAGCTTTAAAACAAACAAAACTATGCTTGGACCTCGGCTTCATTTTTACACAAGCTTGAACCAGAGGAAACTATGTTTGAGGTAAGTGGTTTCCATTTTACACAAGCTTGAACCATAGACCATGCTTGGATCTCTCAACGATAACACATGGATGGTTGGTACTAGCCCCCAGCTTAAGAAACTAGCCATCTCTACTTCAGAATGAAGTCCAGAGGTTGAAAGTGCTGTTCTCAAGCTTCGCTTCATCCAACGACAAAGGTAAGAATGAAACTTCAAATACCAGGACGGCGGGACTTGACTCAAACAGAGGGGAGGAAAACTATTTCATTTTTAACGAGATTGACATATAAACAAGAACTATGCTCAAGTCCGTTTCATTTTTACCGAGCTTGAAATTAGGAAAATCATGCTCATATATACCTTGTTTCATTTTTTTAACGAGGGTTCCACAGAGACTAAAACCTATCTTCGTAGTCTTCTGATCATGGATTCCAAGATAATACCGTTCTCGAAGGAGACCATGTCAAGGACAAAAATCGGTCATGGTTTCCAAGAGGTCTTCAATGGAAGGAAGAAACACACTCGAAGGACACCCATGTCGAGGGTCACGACATAAGTAAAGAGATCAGGATCTAACAACCCTATCAAAAATATCACCATGTCAACTACTAGATCTAAGTCATCGGTTGAAGTGGTAGCGACAACGCTTCACATAATTGACCCTCGCGGATGTACATACCGTCGCATATAAGAACCATCTCTAAAGGCAATCCAGCTAAGTCAATGAACGAAAGTTGATCAACAATCACAACCATTCATCAATAGGAAATATATCAATACCCAAAAAGAGTAGACACAATAGCTTTCATGGCATGTAGACATAACTTCCAATGAGCAAAATCCAAGGCATTGACCACCATTTATTATCAATATTTTCCCTCCCAAAGTCATTGTGAAATTCGAGGAAGAGTCCCTAAAGGTCAGACCAGTTCCTTTCCAATAAGAGCTACCGCATTTCCCTAACTCCAGTAAGTGGAGGACAACCCAAAGGTTGTCAAGCAAAAGAGGACAAAATACTAACCAGATGCACCTTCATCTATCGGTTCCGAGGAACGCCTCGACCACAAACTTGTACTCATAATCCGGAAATGAATGTGAGAGGGAAGGCGAGGTCCGCTTAGCACACCCCAATCAAATGGATGGCCCATAACTTGGAGGGGTTCCATGGGAGAAGGAGAAATAGCCCCTCGACACTCCGTGAGATCTCAGACAATGAGAAAAACATGGGCACATCGGTTTACTCTCTAGCTGGAGAGTAGGATCAATCGATGGAGAGATCAGATCGAATTACTTTGGGTTTCATCTCCAAGGGGAGAATGGGTCGACAGATGGAAGTCTGTGGACATCGACCGCTGGGTTCTAACAGAGAGTGGACTGATCATCGATGGGATCGGATCAACCACTTTGTTAATACTCTCAAAAGGGAGAGTGCGGGGATCGACTCTGACTATGGATCGGGACGACCACTATGTCGTAAATCGTTCACTAAGGACGCACTGCATTGACGACATGATCAGTTGGATTGACCAGTGAAGGGACCGATTGATCATTCCATCAACTACGTGTGGGTTGAGAGAAAGCTTGCATATAAGCAAAATGGAAGTTGAGGTTGTGAAACAGCCATGTCTTCTAGTAATTTTGAGGTTTCATCTATAACAGGCAAAGGTGAGTTATATGACTCCATTTGCATAACATACATGGAACTTGAATCTACTTTTCTTCTTCCAATGGTATCAGAACTAGTTGATGGAGGTTATTGGCATGTTGTTCGAGGTCATCTATTACGGTTGGTCACGTGGTGTGTAGACCATAATTTCTATAACCTTGCAGACCAGTGGAAACTTACATCATAAGTTCACCCTACAAATTAAGGGTACTTACGCATCGTTGTTTAAGGATCTTGACATCATCAACACTTAACAGTAACCGGTTGTTTTCCAACATATTTGACAGTTGGTTGGAAGTTTGATCCTTGTTTATCTTTCTTCTTCTCTTATTCACCCTAAGCATTAGCTTTATAACTTTCAATTTCATCAAGAAGTGAAGAAGGTGAAGGGATCAACATGAGGTTGATGCTCGTGGGGAGAAGTGCTTCAGGATCAGCACCAATCGACGGGATTACCTGAGTGTCACCATACCGTAATCCAATTGCAGACCCGAAAGGCTCAAAGTAGTAATGTGAGGGAATTCCACTGTTTCCATAAGAAGGAAAAACAAAAGGTTCTCTCGTAGCAGGGGTTCCTTCATTGGTCAGTTTGGGAATCATTTATTAAAACAAAGATCCAACCTAGATTTGTTAGGGAAACAAACAACACACGCCAAAATCTAGTAAGCAAGCAAGAAAACAAACCCTTCTAATGAGCTCACTAGTTGGTGATGAAGTCCAATGTCGCGAAATCAAAGTAAGAAGTAATGTAGATAGAGCCGGGTGGAAAGCTATTGACGACTAACGAACTTAAACCTTGGTGCAGATCCCACACATAATCGCGGGTATACCTCCAAGTGACCCTCGAAAGTGAGTTTGGCTAATGTCGATTCCAGGCACTGTGAAGACTTACCCCTCCAAAGTCACCTTGTGTAAATACTCTAAAGAGATAGGATAGTAAGGTTACCAATCACTACAAGGATGCCTAGGGAAACAAATATAGTCCCATCCACTTGCAAGGGCATGGTATCTAGCCCCAAATCAACTTGAAAGGCTTCCACTCCATCATTGTGGGTATACCTCCTCAAGAGAGATCCCAGATAATACACGAATCTCACACCAAACCAACAAAGCAGGTGAGTAACTCTACCAGTCTCAATGCACTCGATTGACCCTGTGTTAGAAGGGCTTCCCGTGACAAAATGTAGTAAGTGGATTTAACCCTCCCTATCACAAGATACCATGTTTGTTTGTAACTTTGAAAATTTATCTTTCACACCTATTCCAAATCCCTCACGACTAATCTAATGTAGGTTTGCTACCATTAAAGATAAAAATGTCTAATCAATTTTTGCAAGCGCTTTATTTTAAGGTTGTAGTTACTCAAAAAGAAAATGGCTTGGACAATATGGTTTTTTGACCTACTCTAAAGTTATGCAAAGAGACGAAGATGCAATCTTTCATTTCAATGAAAGCTATGCTAATGAAGGAGAAAACATTTATCATTCAGCAGACGCATAATGTCCCAAAATCTTAAAACTCATCAAAATCAATATTCTCAAGAAATGAGTAAAAAAGATCCATTAATTCAATGCACAATTCAAAATGCCAAGAATCATGCACCCGCTACTTCAAATGCAAGCATTCCCCAATCCAATATAAATCAAGAAATTGGGAATCTTTTTGTTTCAAAAATTTTCACTTAAAAGTAATAATGAACTTTTCTTAAAACAAAGAAACTCAAACTAAAAAGCTTGTTAAAGCTTAACTATTCATAAGAAATCTCGATCTTTCCCTCAAACAATTTTAAAGAAAACACACACTTTGTAATTGAAAGACACCTCAAAGCAAGAGACTAACTTCAAAACCAAACAAAACAGATGGTTAAAAAACAACTCAAAGAATGTCAAGCGGACCGTATAAACGTATCAATATAGGCTCCAAAAGTTCAACCAGCTATTCAAAGCAAAACCCAATGCGCATGACGTAAAAGACCTAATCCAAAACTTTTACAAATGAGTTTGCAACCTAATAGTGGGGTATAGTGCGAGAATCAAGGATCCTCGCAGGATAGACACAGACAGACTAGGAGAATTTTGTACTGAACTGAACACTAGGGTACGAAATCCAGTGATTCTCGCAGGCTACAAAAAGGTGCAATGCGAGAAGGTTTGTAATCAAGAAAAAATTGGAAAAGGACAAAATTTTGAGTGAACTTTCGCATCTAGGTGTCGGATGGATCTCCCACAAACTCAAAGACCATAAATCAAGCAATCAAAGAAAGAGAAAACTAGACTAACTAGGGAAACAATCTGTTCCCCATTATGGTTGTCAATTTTGTTATCGGATAACCTAGGTGGCAGACACTAACTCCATCTCCCTAGATCCAGCCCTGTGACCTAGGTTCAAAACACACACCGTAACATGACGCTCTTTAAGTTTTTAGATATTGAATTTACTAACTAAAGAGGGATGGGTGACATACCTTAAACGCTTCTTCCCTTCCTCACTTATCACAATCCTAGTTCGCTCCAAATGCTCATACTAATAATGAACTTGCAAAGAACGAACTAACCAAAGTGATATAGCAATAGCATAAAACTCACATTATAAACTCTACGCCAGACACAAAATCAACACAAGGAATCATACAATAAAACACAAGCGCCTTTATAGGAAAGAATCATATGTATCATATTAAATGTGAAAGAGAAATTACAACCATGGCCTTTGATGTTTTAAGGTCCTTTCCAACTCACCTTCATTCCCCACACACTTTCACCCAAGAATTCTCATATACGATCCATAGTATTCACACCCATCTTATCAAAGACAAAACCTAAACCACTCTAACCAAATAATAATCGCCAAATCCAACTTTGCTCCTTTCTCCATGAGAGCTCCTCTCCTTTTATAAGTTGAAGAGGATATGTGAGGAGTTGGATGATCCCACCAAATCATGAGCAAGTAATATCCAAACCATTCGATTCCACCTCACCATAGAAGTCTCTCCTTAGAAGACTCGAGAAAATGTTCATTTTTCCACTTGTAAGGCCCCTCACACCCCTCGCCTATATAGAGAGCAGCATCTAACTCCTCACTCCACCTAGCTATGATGTACCGCGAGAACCGTGTACTTTTCGCATTCTAGCTGGTAATGTACTAACTTCCTTTTTATAGGTTTTTAGCAAAGGAAAATGCAACTTTCTCATGAGAAGTTCTTTTCCCTTCTCTCTTTATGAACTCATGCCACTGACCCCTCGAAGGCAATAGATAGGTTTACAAAATTAACAGTCATAGGGATGACTAAAATAATGTGTAAATAAATGCAAGATTCTAAACAGCTATGTAATCCAAAGGATAGAATACAATCGCACTTACATGTCAAAGAATGGAACAAGAAGTGATTCATATTAAGAAAAATATGAAAATATAATTCAATTGCTTAAATTGTTTCATTTAATTATCAACCGTGGATGCTCGTAAGCTTGAGATGATGCCAACAAAATATATGAAAGATTAGACATCTAACTCTAATCTAATAAAATTAAATCAAATCCTAACTCTTTCATTCCACTAAATAAGACTTCGTTGTTTTAGGAAATAAAACACTACCTCTCTTATAGGAGTTCCTCTCATGATGTTTCACAAACCTATCAACAATCAAGATCATCAAGTAAACACCATGCATTGGAAATAAATACACTTAAAAGGCTTTATTGTAGGAATGAAAACACTAGCTCCCCTTCAAGAGGTCTTCTCAGAATGTTTCAAATAACCTCTCAACAATCAAGATCATCACTTCTAATCAAATAACAATAAAGCATATAAACCTATCCAAAGTATTAGAACAAGAAGAAAATGCTACAATGATCTATTTGAGTGAGATCAATCCTCCCAAGAACAAAGTAACACATAAACTAAAAAAATTCTAAATCTAAACTAGAGAAAGGAAACTGATGTGAAAAGAAAGCTTGATTCTATTCCATCATAAGTCAATACATAATGCTCCATGAGTCCTCCCTTTGAAATGGAGGAGGCACCCCTATTTATACAAAAAATTAAGATAAATTAGATCCACAAATCTCTCCTAGATCCACAAATGTCTCAATTGGTTACAACCATGTGCTCACACATATCAAGTGATATCTCTACAAATCCTCTCACAAATCTCTTTTTCATGATTAATATCCATCCAAGATTCTTGAGTAAATCTCCAAATCTTTGAAGGGTTGAAGAGGATTCGAATTTGATGCTTGATGGTCAAGTTTGACTTGGTTGGAGTTTTCAAATACACCTGTAAACATTATGAAAATCATCCCACTTTCATATATAAGTGTAACATGTCATTTTTCCAATATTTAATCATAAATTCACTCAAAACACTAAAATAGATGCATTGGAAATAATATGTATAAAACCCATGTAATCATGGAAATGGTTTAATGTAAGGGTATGGAAAGAAAAATATGGTTAAAAGTGGCTAGGTTGGTAAAGATGGTAAATTTTACGCACTCCAACAAGCATACCAGCCGTAGTGTTGAGAACTCTGAAGAAGCCCACATGAGACCATGTCTATCTCAGAATAAGCCCATGAAGCAGCTCCCTTCTAATGGGAGCTTGAAGCAATGGCACCTCGGTATTGTGGACCCTTTTGAAATATTAGATAGAGTGGGACCTGTAGCCTATAGGCTAGCACTCCCTTCCACAGTGAAGGCACATAATGTTTTTCATGTTTCCTTATTGAAGAAATATGCACGTGATTCTAATCATATAATTGACTGGTCTGTGATTCAGGTGCATCTGGAGGGAGAATTCCTGCCAGAACCTCAATGCATACTAGACAGGAAGTAAACCTCATGTAGGAACAGAACCATTGCACAGGTCAAGGTGCAGTGGAAACACTTTGGCCCAGATGAGGCCACATGAGAAATGGAGGATGCCATGAAACAAGCATATCCATTTTTATTTACTTATGTATATACATAGCACATTGTCAAATAGAACATCGAGGATGACGTTCCTTTAAGGGGGAGGGAATTGTAACACCCATGTTTCCCCCAGTTTGTAAATATAACTATATCGGCCAAGAGACTATGACAAACTTGATATGTGTGAATGTTGAATTGATAAAACTTTCTATGAAAGTTCAATGAATGTATTTTGTGTCATTAATAGAAAATGGATAAGTGTTGCATGACTGTTGAAGGAGGGGTTTCCAAGAGAAACCACGAATGCTATGAAAGAGATGGTGAGGGGAACCAGGAATGGTTGAGATAAACCCCACCAAACGAGTACTTCGTTGGATTTGATTCCTGAGGACTAGAACAATCCTCTAACCTAGAAATGAATTACCAGTTAGGTTGGTAGGTGGGAATACCTCCTCAAGAGTTAATGAGGGGATGGGCAGGGCACCCATCCGTAAGGCTTTCAGACTTGACCACGGATCGAGGAATTCGAGCCACGCACAATCTTGTTGAGGAAGGAAAGAAAGGAAGGTTTGGTGGGCAGAGGAAGACCTGCGAAGAGTGCAAAGACAAGAGACTGAGCTCTCGAGTTCGAGGAAGAACTGTGAAAAAGAGTGTGTTCTAGTCGCAAGAAATAGAGACTAACTCGGGAGAATGACAGTAACATTCGTCCCTATCTATGACTGAGTCGGGAGAAGGAGAGTAACCTTCATCCCTATCTATTTATGTGTCGTGAGAAGGAGAGTAACCTTCATCCCTAAATTTCGTTGAGTCGGAAGAAAATATTCAATCTCAAAGCATCGTGGTCTAGCTCGGGGGTGGCCAGTGGTAAATCCATTAGGAGTGACTAAGACTATGGTTGGGTGGAAACGAGCACCCCTTTCAAAAATCGCATCACGTCTTCTAATTCTGATAAGTGTTTTCATACTTTGTGTATTGAACTGAAATAATGGATGAATGCATGGGTTTATATATATGTGTATCTATAAATGGTTTCTGTGTGGAATGGTCATGATATGTGTATGCTTTTATCCCCTTGTGAACTTATGCTTCTGATTGATAGTCTGTCTTCCCCAGCTTAGCCCTTGAGGGTTCTTGGGACATAAGCTTGTAAGACGACTGAAATAGGGGATATCATGTCAATTTGAACATGTCCGTCTGAATAGGATACCTCTTTTAGAATCCTTGCGGTGTGATCGGGATTTCATGCCCAAGTCCTTAACCGTTTCATGATAAAGCTTAGGAAGGATAGCGAGGTTCAAGCCTGGAAAAGGGAAATCTCTTCGTTTGGAAGGACCCATAAGACCAACACCTCGGAACCTTTGGCTAATCCTGAGGGAGCTAAGTCCTCCTGGCTTCGAAGCTCTAGAAGTCTGGGACTTCGGAGTATGTCCAACCTTACCAGCCTTATACTGGCCGAAGGTAACCGAGAAATTCGGTTACCGACAAGTTGACTGGCAATGAAGGGTTTCCCTAGTGGTTAGGTGAACCTATCTCCCCATGTAAACCAGGGTCCAACTCCCCATTGCAAAGTAGCGCAAGCCACCGATCGAGAATGTTCGGAGGTCCATTCAGCCATTGGATATACAATGAGAAGACTTCGACGAAGTTCTACTTCGAGAGAATAGAGATGTTATAGCATCAGACTCCCCAAACGTCGAAGTTGCGAAGTAAAGGAAAGCCGTAGATTTGGGGAAGATCGTTTGGAGCCCCGCCTACCATCCGATCATCCAGGAGGAGGGACTTGCAAATGGTACTTCGACGAAGTAATGCTTCGGGAGAATGGAGTGGCAGAGAAGCCAAAACTCCCAAAGCCCGAAGCTGCAAAGTGACCAGGACCATTGATCTAGGGATCCTTTGGGTTCTTTCCTAGCCGTTTGATCTATGATGAGGTCAGCCCGACGTTGACCTCTTCGAGACAATGGAGTGGCATTTAAGCCAAAACTCTCGAAGGCCGGAGTTGGGAAGTAACGTAGACCATTGATCTAACGATCCTTCAGGACCCCTCTCAGGCGTCGATACATGAGGGGTGTGTGGCACTAGATCCTTTAGTCTAGAGACTTGGTACTCTGGGGGAATTGAGGCGTGGTGTTTCGATAAGCTCTGAAGCTCGAAGTAACGACAATCATTGATCCAAGGGTTACGTGTACGTATCTTGCCCGTGAGATCGAAGGGCATGAAAGATGATTAGTCCGGAGTGATGTGGTGCAGTGACATCATCCAAGGTGACATGGACCCAAGTTTGACGTGCCACGTGTCACCTAGATTCATGTGTATCACATACCCTATAGACCCATTGGAACGTGACACGTGTCATCCCTGATGAGGGCACATGTCTCCCCTGACCCTTCTACTTGCCAACCCTTGGTACATGCCCACCTAGACAAAGTGGTTGGTGAAGTGATCGGAACTCTGGGTGTCCGGGACTTTGGACTCTAGAGGAATTGGGGTATAGTATTGTAGAGAGTCCAAAAGGGCGAAGTGTTAGAGTCCATTATATCCGTTAATGTTGGGAGACACTTGGCACCAGATCCTGTACTCCAGAGGAGATCCACTCCAGAGGATTTGAAGCTTGGTGCTTCGAGAATCACTGAAGCTCCGAAGCACCGAAATAGGCGCCTTTTGTCTTGGCATCTGGTCATAGCCTGTAGTCATATGCGATTGTAGTTGGAGAGAAGAGGTTAGGCCGGGAATTCGAATTGAAAGGTTGAACACCAAATTCCCCCTTTATCTTGTGAGTTAGTCAAGGATCAAGTCCAGTCGTTGGACTGGTTGGTGGATGGATTTCCGCCATAGATTTGGTAACGTTGGAAGCTCTGGGATATCGAAGAACTCAGGGAGAATCATATTGAGTAGGATCCACATGGAATCCCCGTGGCCCCGACCAATGAACACCCGAGGAACTTGGGAGAGGTATATCTGCCATCTTTGAGATCGGTTTTGAGCATGGAGACCGTGGCTGGAAAGCTTTGGACGAGCAGAATGGGATAGAGACCCCAAATGGAGGATTTGATTACTTAAGAAGAATGAAAATTTTGATGCCCCACCATGGGTGTGTTACACACTCTCAACTTAGATAAACACTCCCCTCTATTAGTTATGAAGCAATTCACCACATGGGAGGAGTCTTGGGTGACCCTAGGGGGAATGAGGGGGGAAAATAAGAGGTGGAAAGGAAAACCCCTATAGGTCACGGTATGACAGTGCTTAGGGCTCAAAAAATATGACTTGGGAAGGTAAGAGAGGTAAGTCTGATCAATACCTGCAAAAATATTGTTAGTGCAACAATCCCAAAATCAAATAACATGAAATAAAACCCGAAAACACTCTAGGATCAACAAGATAATCTTGTTGTCCTAGAATTGCAGTAGACTCTAATTAATACCAACAATTATGAAATGTAACAATTGCAATATTTCATCGTCAAAATCATCAAGTAATGGTTTGAAATAAAATCCCTTGATTAGTAGATAACATTCCAATATTTAAACAACAATTTTGAAGGTTGAAAGGGTTGTAAACCAAGTATTATCATCAATAAACATGTCATTGTAGAAAACTTTTCCTATAGAAACAATTTATAACCACATAAACACACCAATGCATAGCTCTTTCAAAGTAGATCAATTTCAAGTATTCACAAGCAATTTCCTGCGATAAGAAAAGTGAGTAAAATGAACTTTAAGAGGATGTTTATTGCAACCCTAATGGTCGTCACATTTAATTAAGTACAACAACTAGAGAATGCCCATAAATCAAGATGCCTTAGCATAGAAATATAGCTTGAAGTGAGCACAATTCATCCCTAAAATTAGAGATTAAAAAAGTGTAATTTTCACGTATTCCAATTGAACAATTTACGTTCTCCAATGCAATTAAAACAATTTATCCTTAGAAATCTAGTTCTGCAAACTCATGGAGCGCTTTTCAGGAGAAAACAGATGCAATTGAGGGAGACAGGATTTTGAAAGGCCCGTATGGATTCGGAGGGGGGGGGTGCAAACCCCCTCATACAACAATGTGGTAGTGAACGAGACATCAGGAGCCAAGAGAAAGCAACCATCCTTTGAGCCGCCGCCTCATCTTAGGGAACATATCTTGCAAGATGGACAACGATTCAAGAAGGGCATAGAGGTGGATGTAGATACCTCTCATCCAAAAGTGACTCGATTATGGGAACTGGGAAAATGTATCCCACGAGCTCCTAATGCTGCAAGGTATGTGATCAATTCAACAAGGATGGGAGAGAACACCCAATTTATGAAAGATCATGCATTGATAGGAAATGTTTTGGGATTGTCGCCTTCTGAACGAGATCTCACGTGCTGGATAAAAACATGGTGGAACCCCAGGGGTCACTACGACCTCCAGCTAAGTTTGAAGGGATTCTTCATGATTATCTTCTTCAATCTTGAGGCCAAGGATCGAATCTTCGAAAATGGTCTATATTTTTTTAACTCTGTTGGGTTATATCTCAGATTCTGGACATGTCGTTTTAGCCTGGAAAAAGAGAATTTCTCCTTTTCCCCGGTCTAGATCCGTCTATACTCTCTCCCGTAGGAATTTTAGCTGGAAGAAATCCTCATTTGCATAGAAAATACCCTAGGAAGATATGTTAAATCCTCAGAAGCAACACGACAACGACGATACAGCTCGTACGTCTAGATGTTTGTGTATATGAATGTATCCAAAGCTTTTCATGGATCCTTAGCCCTTGAATACCAATATGATGAATGGGTCCAGAGCATTGATTATGAGCACATACTCTTCCGCTGCAAGAAATGTAATGAGCACAGAAACTTATTCAGAGACTGTCTCTTAAATGTAATGAGCACAAACACTTATAAGAAAGTGTCACCCACTGAGACAAAGGCCCATAAACGTAGGAAATCTTGACGAACTTCGTTAACAACTTTTTTGTTATGGTTTGTTGTTCTTTATGCTTACATTCTGATCTGCATTTCTTATTATGGCTGCTATGATATCTCATTAATTTCTTTTTCTTTCTTCAATTCCTAATTGGTTAATGAACTCATTCTTTAAAACTTAACCAAGTCTTTAAAAGATCATTTCGGATCAAGTGGTATCACAGCAGGTTGACGATTGGTTTTTGAGTTTGCATGATTACCAGGGAAAAGCTTAATTGTGGTGAAGTCAAGCTTGTAGAAGGGGATCCAGAGATTGGATCAAGAAAGATGACTTCTCAAAGTGAGGAGATGGCATCGAAATAAGGCATGTCTTAGAATGAGATCGAGTTGCAAAAGACTTTATTCTCCATGTCTGAGATGGTAAAGTTCTTATATGAGGATTACTTGGAACGGAAGAGGCCTTTCCAAGGGGAGTCTTTTAAACAAGACACAAGTGAAGAAGGAGAGGATCCTCCTAAAATTCCTCTTTCACCTACTTCTTCTCCATCAACTTCTTCTTCTTCAAGTACAAGTTCCAAATCCACCGCAAGAAAACATTCCCATAAACATAAACATGATATTCCATTACTTAAGCTTGATGTGAAATTTGAATTGCCCATGTATGATGGTGAAGACAATGCTGAGAGGCTTGATAACTGGGTGAGACATATGGAAGTTTATTGTAGTGTGCAACAAATCAAGGATGAGGCAACTCAAATCAAGTTGGCATCACTTCATCTTGCAGGCACAACACTCATTTGGTGGTAGAGTAAGTTGCAAAATGGCACGCAACAAGTTGGTGATGTATTTCCATCATGGAAATATTTTGTTTTTGCACTTGGAAAACAATTTTATCCTTTGGGTTATAAAGAGAAGGATTTAATTGAATGGAAAGGTCTTAAACTAAGAAAGGGACAAACAATGCAAGAATACATAGATAAATTTCATAAGATGACATTAATGTTGAATATTCCATTGCATACCCAAGAAACTCTTATGAAGTATATAGGAGGTTTACCTGCACATATTCGTAACACTATATTTATGTTTGGACCTACTAATCTTGATGAGGTTTATGTTCAAGCAACATACATTGAAGCAGGGAAAACAAGAGTTGGAGTATCAGGGGAATCGTCTTCAAGGAAAGAGGACAAAAGGAAGGGGAATGGCAAGAAATCAAATTCAATGACAAGAGGGGAAGAGAAGATCTCTTGCAAAAATTGCAAGAAAGAAGGCATGATGATGACCATTGCTGGAAATTGCATCCCAATAAGAGACCGAAGTGGTTCAAAGAAAGGAAAGAGAGGCAAACAGTTGCAGGAGCAACATGACCAACAAACTTGGGATATGATTCAGGTGATGAGACTAAGATCACAACAGTTGGTTTGACAAGTAAAATTGGTGATGGATATGATTCTAGATGCAAGTTGTTTCACATAAGGGTGATAATGAAACACATTAAGATCGATACATTGATAGATAGTGGATCTCAACATAACTTGATTTTAGAGGAAGTGGTTAAACAATTGGGATTAAACACTAAGAAACAACATAAACCTTACTCACTTAAATGGATAAACAATAATCATAAGTTGCACATAACAAAGCAATGCACTTTAAAGTTTGCAATTTCATCAAAGTTTGTGGATGAGGTAATGTGTGATGTGTTGCCACTTAATGAATGTGGAATGGTCTTAGGTAGACCTTATTTGTATGATCGCAAAACAATATTCTACAGGGAACATAATCAATATTACTTAATCAAAGAAAGCAATGAATATGTTGTACATGCTCATCACTTAAAAGAAAATCAATCTCTACAAACAATTGAACAATTAAGGAAGGCAGCTTATGCAAGCAACACACCTATAATTGTGCCAAATCAAGCAATTGATCTTCAACATGAATATGAGATGGTTGTAGAATGGAAGTTCAATCATACTTTGCTTCAAGACAAGCTAATGTCATGCAAGTACTTCAAACATATTAGCTCATTTGCAGTCATATTTCTAATGTTATCGCTGCTAATGTTTTCAACATGGATGGCAGTGGCTTCAATAAGATGTGAAAGAGTACAAGTGGCTAACAATCTGCTATCTTTTGTCATGGTTTTTTTGCAATTGATCTTGATGAGACAGGTGCACAGGACAGAGTTTAAAGACAAAGGACAAGTGGGGTAGCCTATCTCGTACTTGATGATTAGTTAATACTCTCTTGGAGGACCAAAAGGTCTTATTGGGGAGGCATGATCCAAAATGGATCCAGGAAAGCCTAAAAATCAAATTTATTGGAATCGGACGAAACCAAGGACATTGCGTCCGTCTCCTCACATTGATTTCGACCATATAAGTTTTTTCACAAATGGACGTCGTATGCGAAAGTTATCGCGTTCTGATCGATTTCCCAAACATGCAAACAAAAAGTCAACTGGTCAAAGTCAACAAGTTGTACTACTGACGTCATCAGTACAACATGTGACGTTAGCATGATGTCATGATGATGATGTGGAATCACCAGGAGGTGACACGTGTCACTCAAATTTGGCATTTTCGGGTTGAGTTGGCACCTATACAGGTTTGACACATGGCAGTCCGTACATGACGTGGCCCAATGGCAGGCTGACACATGGCAGTACGGACGACAACTGGGATGTACAAATGATGATGTAGCAGGGTGACTGTGCAGTACAGATGATGATGTGGCACGACACGTGGTTGTACAACATGTGACGTGGCAGGTGAATGGGCAGGTGACGTACATAAGCTGATGTGGAAGCTAACTGGGATGTATGGCGATGATGTGGCACGTTGACTGTACGCTAACTGTGTTGGTGACTGTGTGGTACTATCCAATCACATGCTGACATGTGGCCCAATCAGAGGGCGTCATGTGGCACCCCATATTTTTCCAATGTCGGCTAGTTCAAAAATCAATTGTTATGGCTTCTGGGGGTTTCTAACCTTCGACCTTCATGGGCGCAATGACTTCATGGAAGGGGTCAGACCAATCGTGCTACCTGGTAGGACTTAACCAAAACCCACCGAATTATTATTTATGTTGGTACGTGACGTGTGTTAAGGGATAAGCCTCGGTCGACGGGGGCCAGCCCCGATCGACCAAGGGCTACATACTCGGAGCTACAACGAAATGTGGAGCGTGTGGGAGGTGAGGGTTTGGCCATATGGGCCATAGCCATGAGACCAGGAGCCAAGACCAGAGAGGCTAGCACGCCAATTACCAGCCCGAGGCCACATGGTAGAGCACACATGACCAGGAGCCCAAGAATAGGGGGATGCACCCTGAATTTTCCCAAATCGTGTGTTTTTCACCTTATATTATGTATTTTTGGGTTATTTCATCTGTTTTTAATGGATTTTGCCCAATATTGGGAGATCTGGAGCCCGATTTGAGGCAAGATCTTGGGAGGAAGTTGGGAGGATGATGCCCACTTCAAATCTATATAAACTAGGGGTTCTTGGTAGCATTAGAGAGGTTCATAACTAGAGAAATGCTGAGGAATTTGATAGCCAAAGCTATTTTTATGCAGGGAGGCCATTGAGGAGGGGAACTTTGTGGGCCAATTTCGGGAGCTACGCTCAACCGTTTTCAGAGCTGTCAACTGTGTTGGATTCTTGAGGTCGAGCAGAACACAACCATACCAGTTTGTAATCCATTTGACACTTTTCTAATGTACTTTTTAAGAATTGAAGAGAAATAAGAAAGCCTCACCCACTGAGACAAAGGCCCAGAGACGTAGGCAATCTTGTCGAACTCCGTTAAAAACTTTGTTGTTATGGTTTGTTGTTCTTTGTGCTTACATTCTGATCTGAATTTATTATTATGGCTGATATGATATCTCATTAATTTCTTCTTCTTTCATCAATTCCTAATTGGTTAATGAACTCATGCTTTAAAACTTAACCAAGTCTTTAAAAGATCATTTCAAATCAGTGGAAAAAGACACTCTGCTCTTATTGTGGTAAGAGTGGACATTATTAGTGGATGGATTTAGTCATCTAGCAATGGAGAAAAATGCCCAGGAGATGAATTAAGTCGACTAGTAGTGAAATAAATGTTTTATGGATGGATTTTATTGCTCAAGAATAGAGAAAAACGCCTAGGGGATGAATTATGTTGACCAACAGTGAAGGAAATGCTCTATGGACGAATTTAGTTGCTCAATAATGGAGAAGCATGCCTAGACAACATTAGAACATTGAGTATGGTCTATGTAAGACCTATGGGAAAAAGAAAAAATTCCCAGGAAGTATGCAAATGATGTGTATGGCTTGTGGGCAAAGAGCAAACCAACCAACAATCTAAATCACAACCCAAAGGAGTAAATACAATTTGTGGGTGAGTGGAAATCCAGTCAACAAGACAAAATGTTTCCCAGAGAGGATTGAGCTAGTGAAGCTTTCATTTACTAACCAAAACATAAATTTCAAGCAATAAAAACTTAAAACCATAACCACAATAAACCTCCATAGAGCAGATTAGATCGACGTAGTATAAATAACAAAGATTTATCTTGCTTGGGAAATTTGTTACAAAGGGTGAGCTATGCATGCCCAAAAAACTCATGCATTGTTACTCGCTAAAAGAAACATAGATGGCAATGGCTCATAGATGCCTTCACTCATCATGGACAAGCTCCTTGACTCCTTCGTTCATCGATCTTCAAGAAAGCTACACTCTTTGATCTCTCATCTATGCAAACTTCCCAAGTTCTCCTTGCCTCCCCCTTGCTCATTACAACCTTCAATTTTAATGGGTTTCCTTTAGAAGGCCAACCATCACAATGGTTAGTTTTCACTTCCAATTTTGCCAAAAAAAGACAAAATAAAATAAAAATAAACATTATGGTCCTTTTACAAATTTACAAGAAGGTTTGACAAAGATCCGATTTGAACCATTTGCCTTATTATTTGTTCCTAATTCAAGGTCACACTAAAAATATATTTTCAAAGGAGGAGAGATGTGTAAAATACTCCAACGCCATAGATATTAGATTTTCTATTTATTGCATCATCAAAGTAACCAAAAGGGATCGAGATGAATCTATACCTGGGGGCTCAATCCTTTTTTGTTTTTTCTTCTCCCTTGATTTGTCAAAGCTCAAGTATGCTCCTTTGAGATTGTAAAAATATTATCCTTGTGGGGAGACCCAATTATCTTGAAAAAGAGCTTCATTTTCAGTGATCCAAATTGCCCATAAAATAAAAACATAGAGAGATTGTCGAGTCGTATTTACTTTTTGTTCCTTTAGCCAACCTTCAAGGGCCTCTTCAACTGTTGCACCCTCCCAAATCCCTTTCCCACTAGTGATCGATTTAGTCACAAACAAACTTTCCTGGTGAAATTGCATATAATGAAAAGGTATTTCACTTTCATAATTTTCTTTGCAAGGTGGACAAAATCCTAAACCCTTCCATGACCTTTTCTATAAATTGTTCAAGTAAGAATATTATTATTATTTAATACTAACCTAAAAAAAAATCGATTTGAGTGGTGCCTTGAACTTCCAAATGAAGAACCATTTCCAAGGGTCGTCCTCCTATGGGGTCATATTCTTGTTCTATACCTAGTTTCCCCTCAATTATTGTTGTTAACTTGCTATGTGGAATAACTTGCTTGGAAACTCATAAATTCCTTTCTCTTAATATACTTTCCAGTAGAATGTTCCTTATTTTTTTATTGTTATTGATTGAATTTTATTTTTCTCTTTTCTTTTGGAAAGTCTAAATCTCCCCTTTTTATCGTATTGTTGTATAAATATTAGTTGGTAGATTACTCTTAGACCAGGGAGAGGAACAATTGTTTTCTATCAT
Organism: Picea sitchensis; assembly: GCA_010110895.2. Classification (NCBI taxonomy): domain Eukaryota; kingdom Viridiplantae; phylum Streptophyta; class Pinopsida; order Pinales; family Pinaceae; genus Picea; species Picea sitchensis. Next base: position 41,908 of record SNQJ01S0047341.1, on the reverse strand, counting down.
TATTATTTGAGCCTAAATTAATATGGTCAAATTCCATTCTCGACATAAACCCTTTCTACCAACTACACATACACAACACTGTTTTTTGGTATATTATAAAAAAAATGTTTAAAAAAAAATCACATTAACCAAAAAAATAGTTTTAGAGTAATAATAATAATAATAATCTATTTTTAAGGTCACGGCCAAGCCACACCGAATTGGTGTATGAGACCCCCTTGTTTGTGGGACAAGGGACCCCCCTCCACCCAACGATTTGATTGGTAAAGTCTACGGAGGTATACATACCCTATCCCCCTCTGGATTTGAACTGGTGACCTCTTAAGAGGAAACACATGTTCTTAACAAGAAAATTGCATTCCATAATCCCTTACATGAATATATTTGAACAAATTGTTGGTATAATAATCGACAAAAGAAATACAGGATTATGTTGGATTTCGAGTTCGACTTCTCGTCACCATTGGTTGCATTGTTGATGAAGCTTTTTTCTTCTTATTATTATCGTCCAAACTTCTTTGACAGATGGTGGAGTCACTGCTAATCCTGCCATCCACATATTTTCTCGATCTGGGGGTTTTGTATTCTTTACTGCCTCAACATCATTAGCCTCATTTTCCCAACTTGTCGATGGATGGGAGCTAGGGAGAACCTGGATTTATTTACTCAGGTTAATAGAATCTAAATCCTCTACTTTCGAATGAGGATCCAGATTTGGTTTATTCAGAGGAATCGCCTGAGTTGACACACCATTGGATTAGGGTTTTGGATCCAAGGTTGTTGAAGAATTTCGACTGGTTTTTATAATTAGTCGATGATCTTCATGGCAACCATCCCATCAAGTTGATTTACATTGGTGTTTCCTATCCTTCTTGTTTCCTTTAGGGAAATGCATTGTTATGTGCCTTGTTTCAAAACAATCCCTACATCGCAGAGAAACTATTTCATAATCCAACTTTTGTGTCTACGAGTAGTTTTTGCCAGTGAAAATAATTTATGCTGGAAAACTCTTACTAAAGTCCATTTCCACACAAATTCGGGCATATGAAGATATGTTGTAAAATTCAGTTTCTCTGCTTACAAAATTAAATCTACCTAAGGCGGAGCCGATGGCATTAAGAGAGGGTTCACCCAAAAATGCAAGGGAAAATTTGGGAGACAGACCCAAACATGAGTTGAAGTAAGAATAACAGTCAAAGGGTTGAACCAAGGATTCCATCGCATCATGCATAAACTTGAGTTTCCCCAAAACCAAGTCCCTAAATCGAGAATTAGATCCATATCTTCAACAAGATCAAACCCGACAATGAAAAAACCCTTTTCACATGGGTGAATGAACAAATCTTCCTTAATCAGAGGCTTCCAGTAATTTGAGATCCAACCATTAAGATCAATCAACTTAGGCCAAAGGCCATTAAAATGACAGATTAAACCATTTTCCCTAAAATAAACTTCCTCTTCCTTAACATGTGAATCCATGTGAAGAGAAATCGTCAGGGCTTCCTACATCCCTGAAAGAATCATAAGAGTTGCACAGGGGGACGATTGCAAAAGATGCATGCAACTGAGCAGATCAATGGCTCAAACAATTATTAGAGGCCAACATAGGTCTCACCACTTCCATGGAGAGGAGCAACAAAAAACTAGAGGGCGAGATGCATAAGAGGAATAAGATTGTGGCTAAGGCAAAACCGTAGCCGCAATAGCCTCTCACAAGAGATTGAATGGGTGATTACAAAGATTCAATTTGACTTTTTTTATTAATGGCTACTTCATTGACTTAATAAATTTTATTAAAAATACTTAATAAATGTGTTTTTAAAGTGATAATATTTATGTCGATAGGTGTACGCCTATTGGAAATGGGCACTTTTAATGTTCTTTTAATTATAAATTTTAATCTTGTGGCTAGCAATGGAAGATACTTGAATATTTTTCGACGTTCTTCCAAATCAATGAATGAGATTTAATGTTCATGACTTCCTAGCATTTTTTAATGCATCCCTTAACCTATTTACTTTTTCACATTTACTTAATCATATTAAGAAATTACTGTCTGGCCATTTGATTGCCACATTTAGGTGATTAGAAAATTTACTTGACAATAAACATTTACTTCAATATTAACCTTTTATCTTTTACAGAGTCAGATTTACATTTTAGCCACGTTTGGCCATATCTCCCATACATCTCCCATACAACTACGGACCACAACTGTCATATTGGCTAGGCGTTTCATTTTCTTCATGCGAGTGGCGAGTGGTAATGGAGGATGTGAGGCATCCTTAAACACAATGGAAAGTGGAATACCGGGTTTGTTGTGTTTATTGACCCACCTCGCCATGACAATGCATAAACCAAGATATCCAAAGTTTTTTTTATGTATTGGGAGACCAAATGTTTGAATGTTTTAATTCCTACTATTCCAGTGAACTTGAAGATATAAGTTTCAAACCAGCACATTTGTGGCTATACTGTAAATATTGTCCTCTAAAAAACCCCAATCATGGTTTACATACACATTTTTCATGGTTCACACCCTCGAACCTACCATCGACGGAAGGAAGAGATAGGTTTCGGTTTTACTGCTTATTGAAGACGATAACAAGGTTGTGAAGAGGTATGGTCTTCCTCTGAGAGGTTCAGCTTATAGGTCTGAAATTATGTATCTATGGGTGA
>SNQJ01S0047341.1:21606-35142 GCA_010110895.2 Picea sitchensis | reverse complement strand
ATTGATCCACACACTTTCATTATTCATGATTTCTTAAGTTACCAAGCATCCTTAGTCTACAACCCTAAGGAGTTTCTTGGAGTGATAACAACACCCTCTCAAATCCCTTTCCCACTAACGATCGATTTAGTCACAAACCGACTTTCCTGGTGAAATTGCATATAATGAAAAGGTGTTTCACTTTCATATTTTTCTTTGCAAGGTGGACAAAAGCCTAAACCCTTCCATGACCTTTTCTATAAATTGTTCAAGTAAGAATATTATTATTATTTAATACTAACCTAAAAAAAAATTGATTTGAGTGGTGCCTTGAACTTCCAAATGAAGAACCATTTCCAAGGGTCGTCCTCCTCTGGGGTCATATCCTTGTTCCATACCTAGTTTCCCCTCAATTATGGTTGTTAATTTACTCTGTGGAATATCTTGCTTGGAAACTCATAAATCCCTTTCTCTTAATATACTTTCCAATAGAATGTTCCTTATTTTATTATTATTATTGATTGGATTTTATTTTTCTCTTTTCTTTTGGAAAGTCTAAATCCTCCCTTTTTATCGTATTGTTGTATAAATATTATTTGGTAGATTACTCTTAGACCGGGGAGAGGAAAAATGTTTTCTATCATTATTATTTAAGCCTAAATTAATATGGTCAAATTCCATTCTCGACATAAACCCTTTCTACCAACTACACATACACAACATTGTTTTTTGGTATATTATCAAAAAAAATAGTTTTAGAGTATATATGGATTTTCAAGAATTACAACTTAGAGATATTTTAAATCATGGAATTCATTCATTTTTAGACTTTCTTATCTAAGCCATATTTACTATGCTAACTCCAATTGATAAATGCATTTGATTTAAAAGCTTTTTATGGAACTAAATCGTGTTTGGTTTAGAATAATTTTGTGGTCTTTTATGCAATGTAATTTTATGCTTGTTTGATGTAGAGCCCCTCTAAATTTATTAATAAAGTGGGGGTTCATAGATTGACTAATGATAACTGATTGCATGGAGTTTTGGTCATTTTTTTCTAATTGAATGGACATTCAATACATTGTAAAAGATTGATTCACATTGACTTATTATTATTATTATTATTTTAAAGTATAAACAATTAGAATTGTATTAATAAAAATTGTTATGGCTTTGTCGGTATGTAATACATAGTAGAAATTTCCAAAGTCTATTTCTAAGGTTTATTAGCCCATATTAAAAATTCATTAGCATATTTTTCTAGATATCCAAGAAAACTACATTCCATAATCCCTTACATGAATATATTCGAAAAAAATGTTGGTATAATAATTGACAAAAGCAATACATGACTATGTTGGATTTCGAGTTTGACTTCTCATCACTATTGGTTGCATTGTTGACGAAGTTTTTTTCTTCTTCCTATTATCATCCAAACTTCTTTGACAGATGGTGGAGCCATTGCTAATCCTGCCATCCCCGTATTTTCTCGATCTGGGGGTTTTGTATTCTTTATTGCCTCAACATCATTAGCCTCATTTTCCCAACTTGTCGATGGATGGGAGCTAGGGAGAAGCTGAATTTATTTACTCAGGTTAATAGAATCCAAATCTTCTAATTTCGAATGAGGAACCAGATTTGGTTTATTCAAAGGAATCTCCTGAGTTGACACACCATTGGATTAGGGTTTCAGATCCAAGGTTGTTGAATAATTTCGACTAGTTTTTATAATTAATTGATGATATTCATGGGAACCATCCCATTAGGTTGATTTACGTTGGTGCTTCCTATCCTCTTGTTTCCTTTAGGGAAATGCATTGCTATGTGCCTTGTTTCAAAACAAGCCCTACTTCTCAGATAAATTATTTCACAATCCAACTTTTGTGTCTACGAGTAGTTTTTGCCAGGTAAAATAATTTCTGCTGGAAACCTCTTACTGAAGTCCATTTCCACACAAATTTGGGCATATGAAGATATGTTGTAAAATTCAGTTTCTCTACTTAAAAAATTAAATCTACTTAAGGTGGAGTTGATGGCATTAAGAGAGGGTTCACCCCAAAAATGCAAGGAAAAATTTGGGAGACGGACCCAAACATGAGTTGAAGTAAGAATATAAGTCAAATGGTTGAAACAAGGAGTCTAGGGCATCATGCACAAACTCGATTTTCCCCAAAACCAAGGCCATGAATCGAGAATTAGATCCCTATCTTCCACAAGATCAAACTCGATAATGAAGAAACCCTTTGCACATGGGTGAATGAACAAATCTTCCTTAATCAGAGGCTTCCAATAATTTGAGATCCAACCATTAAGATCAATCAACTTAGGCCAAAGGACATTAAAATGACATATTAAACCATTTTCCCTAAAATAAATTTCCTCTTCCTTAACATGTGAACCCATGTGAAGAGAAATCGTCGGGGCTTCCTACATCCCTGAAAGAACCGTAAGAGTTGCACAGGGGGGCGATTGCAAAAGATGCATGCAACTGAGCGGATCAATGTCTCAAACCATTATTAGAGGTCAACACAGGTCTCGCCACTTCCATGGAGAAGAGCAACAACGACCTAGAGGGTGAGATGAATAAGAGGAATAAGATTGTGGCTAAGGCAAACCCTAGCCGCAATGGCCTCGTACAAGAGATTGCACGGGTGATTACAAAGATTCAATTTGAATTTATTATTAATGATTACTTCATTGACTTAATACGTTTTATTAAAAAAACCTAATAAATGTGCTTTTAAAGTGAGAATATTTACGTCGATAGGTGTACACCTATTGGAAATGGGCACTTTTAATGATCTTTTAATTATAAATTTTAATCTTGTGGTTAGCAATGGAAGATACCGACATATTTTTCGTCATCCTTCCAAATCAACGAATGAGATTTAATGTTCATGACTTCCTAGCATTTTTGAATGCATCCCTTAACCTACTTACTTTTTCACATTTACTTAATCATATTAAGAAATTATTGTCTGTCCATTTGATTGCCACGTTTAGGTGATTAGAAAATTTACTTGACAACAAACATTTACTTCACTATTAACCTTTTATCTTTTGCAGAGTTAGATTTACATTTCAACCATGTTTGGCCATATCTCCCATACATCTCCCATACAACTACGAACCACAACTGTCATATTGGCTAGGCGTTTCATTTTCTTCATGCGAGTGGCGAGTGGTAATGGAGAATGTCAGGCGTCCTTAAACACAATGGAAAGTGGAATACCATGTTTGTTGTCTTTATCGACCCACCTCGCCATGACAGTGCATAAACCATGATATCCTAAGTTTTTTATGTATTGGGAGACCAAGTGTTTGAATGTTTTAATTCCTGCTATTCCAGTGAACTTGAAGATATAAGTTTTGAACCAACATGTTTGTGGCTATACTATAAATATTTTCCTCTGAAAAACCCCAATCATGGTTTACGTACACATTTTTCATGGTTCACACCCTCGAACCTACCACCGACGGAAGGAAGAAATATGTTTCGGTTTTATTGCTTATTGATGACGATAACAAGGTTGTGAAGAGGTATGGTCTTCATTTGAGAGGTTTGGCTTACAATTATGAAATTATGTATGTATGGGTGAGTTATAAGCGTTGTCTTGTATCCCCTCAACTCCTCTCCTGATTCACCTCACCTACAAGGATTTGACCGATCATCGACATTCATATGACTATGTCTACTGGTCAGTGTCCTATGTAGTTCTTGAGCAATCATGATGTGGGGGAAGATGGAAAAGGCTACATGTATTTCGCGGGGTAAGATGGCAAAGGATAAATGTATTTCGTATTATTTGTTTTAGTATTCAATTTGTATCTTTTTTTTTGTGAACATGGGATCGATGAAGTTCTCTTCAAATACTGCGCAATCCATGTGATTTTGAGAATTGTGTATTCACTCAAAATTTTATTTTAACATTATCAGGCACGGGCTTTTGTTTTTGTTTAAATGTGAGCACCCGTGATTCATGTTCAAATGTATAAATAACACTTCATTTATACAGTTAATTTGGATGGTTTATGGTATATTCATTCATTCAATCTTTTAACAGTATTGATCTTACTAAACTCCAACTTCATAGTGAATAATAAAATTTTGATAGTCAACCCTTGCAAAGAATAAAAAAGTGTAAGTGTCACTCCACGGTGAATAATAAAAGTTTAATAGTCAATCTCTTCCTACAGTAGTGCATCGTGCCTATGATAATGGTGAACAATCAAGTGAAAATAGACGACACCAATCTTTTTAATAATAATACGATCTAGCAAGTCAATTTGTCCATGTTCTTCCAATTATAAATTGTTGCATCTGTGATCTGCTTAGTTTGTCATTCCACATTTAATAATTTTAAGAAATATTCAACCAACCTTACCCATGGCAGGGTTGGGGTTTGGAAGTGACAAAAAAATTATTCCTAATGGTTATTAGGGTTTGGGATAGCTTAGGATTAGGGTTAGGAAGTGACAAAAATAATTATTCCTAATGGTTATTAGGGTCAGGGATAGCTTAGGATTAGGGTTAGGGTTAGCAAATTAAACAATGTCCAATTTAAGTTTTCCATGTAATTTTGAATTCTAGTGGCTCAATACCTCTAACTAATTCTCTAGTTAATTCTCCATGTATTTTAAGAATTAGATTTAAAGACTTTGGATGTATTACTAATCCTAGTATTTTGAACTAACCCTCTAACTAATTCTTACCACAGATATCAACAATAAAAATTTAAAGTCTTTATGAGAATTATATGTATTTTGAAGATTTTAATTAACATGATAATTTTGAACTCCAATACCTTTAATGTCCAATTTAAATCTTAGATTTAATTTTGAACTCCATCATGATATTTATATACCATACCAAAATTGTAAACTTAAATAAATCTCATAGAGAGATTGAATATAGTAGCACTTGCATTTTGTTAAACATATAGCTCTCTGTCATCGCCTATGGGCCTTTATCACCAACAAGTTAAGTGGTTGCTCTAGTTTATATGTTTGGCCCATGTTTTGAACTTATATCTTTCTTGCAGAGTGAATATACTAGAATATTAGAAGATTGACGACATTGTTGAAACATTAGCAAGCAGTGCCTCGATCCTCGTCCGTCTATTTTTGGTTGTAGATGATAGCTAATCGATAATCGAGAAAAAGAGAGCACATTACCACATATCGATACCTCTCAACCGTTGATGATGGGATTGAGAAACTTTTGAATTGAGGAGATTCTCGCTGTTGGATATGTATTTTTAGATAGAAGTCTACTTGCCACATTCTATAAATCTGGTTTTCGTTCATGTTCATCTCACCATCATCATCATTCATTTTCGTTGTCTGAGGGCAGGACAAAAATCGTCAGCAAGGATGTTTGGACGTGGAAAGGGCGAGAAGGGTTTGGGGAAGAGAGGAGCTAACATAGTCATTGACTGTCCACTCGAAGGGAACATCTGACCGACCATGATTCAAACACACCTAACCCCAACGAACCCAGAGAATTGAACCCACGACCTCATGACAGAGGGCCAATGACTTGGCAACAGGGGATCCAACCAATTGGGCTACCTGATGGGGCTCTCCCTTCAGTTATGGTTGTTAGCTTATTCTGTGCAATATCTTGCTTGGAAGCTCATAAATCCCTTTCTCTTAATATACTTTCCAATAGAATGTTCCTTATTTTTTGACTTGTTATTGGTTGGGTTTTATTTTTCTCTTGTCTTTTGGAAAGTCTAAATCTTCCTCTTTATCGTATCATATTATTGTATAAATATTAGTTGGTAAATTACTCCTAGATCGAGGAGAGGAAACATTGTTTTCTATCATTTTTGTTTGAGCCTAAATTAAATTAATATGGTCAAATTTCATTTTAGATATAAACCCTTTATACCAACTACACATACATAACACTATTTTTTGGTATATAAAAACACATACATAACACTATTTTTTGGTATATAAAAATTATTTAAAAAAAAAGAAAATAAAAAAAACTATCACATCAACCAAAAAATAGTTTTAGAGTATATATGAATTTTCAAGAATTACAACTTATAGATATTCAAAATCATGGAATTCATTCATGATTTCAAACTTTTTTTTTTTTTACTCGTAACAAGGTCACTGACTGTCCACTCGAAGGGAACATCCGACCGACCACGATTCAAACGCACCTAACCCTAGTGGACCCAGAGAATTGAACCAACGACCTCATGACAAAGGGCCAACGACTTGGTAGCAGGTGATCTGACCAACCACGATTCAAACACGCCTAACCCTAGCGGACCCAGAGAATTGAACCAACGACCTCATGACAGAGGGCCAACAACTTGGCAGCGGGGGATCCAACCGACGGGGCTACCTGACGAGGCTCGCCCTTCGGTTATGGTTGTTAGCTTACTCTGTGCAGTATCTTGCTTGTAAACTCATAAAGCCCTTTCTCTTAATATACTTTCCAATATAATGTTTCTTATTTTTTTACTTGTTATTGATTGGATTTTGTTTTTCTCTTTTATTTTGGGAAGTCTAAATCTTCCTCTTCATCGTATCGTATGTTGTATAAATATTAGTTGGTAGATTAGATCGAGGAGAGGAAAAATTGTTTTCTATCATTATTATTAGAGCCTAAATTAAATTAATATGGTCAAATTCCATTTTAGACATAAACCCTTTCTACCAACTACACATACACAACACTGTTTTTTGGTATATTTAAAAAATATATATATCACATCAACCAAGAAATAAAATTAGTTTTAAAGTATATATGGATTTTCAAAAAATAGTTTTACAGTATATATGGATTTTCAATAATTACAACTTATAGATATTCGAAATCATGGAATTCATTCATTTTTAGACATTCTTAGCTAAGCCATATTTACTATGCTTCAAAATACAATTAACTCCAATTGATAAATGCATTTGATTTAAAAGCATTTTAGCTTTTTATGGGACTAAACCGTGTTTGATTTAGAGTAATTTCGTGGTATTTTATGCAATGTAATTTTATGCTTGTTTGATGTATAGCTCGTCTAAATTCATTAATAAAGTGGGGGTTCGTAGATTGACTAATGATCATTGATTTGCATGGAGTTTTGGTCATTTTTACCTAGCTGGAGACATTCAATACATAATAAAAAATTAATTCACATTTACTTATTATTATTATTTTTTAAATATAAACAGTTAGAACTGTATTAATAAAAATTGTTATGTCCTTCTCGGTATGGATATGTATTAAAAATTGTTATGTCCTTCTGGGTATGGATATGTATTAGAACTGTATTAATAAAAATTGTTATGTCCTTCTGGGTATGGATATGTATTAGAACTGTATTAATAAAAATTGTTATGTCCTTCTAGGTATGGGTATGTAATACATAGTAGAAATTTCTAAAGTTTATTGCCAAGGTTTATTAGTCCATATTTAAAATTCATTAACTTATTTTTCGAGATATCTAAGAAAGCAATGCATTGTTGTGTGCCCTAAGTTCTACATTGCATAGAATGTTTTTCATAATTCAATTTTTGTGTTTAAGAGTAGTTTTTGCGAGTTAATTTTTTTTTGTTGGAAACTTTTAACTGAAGTCCATTTCTGCACAAATTCGGGCATATGAAGATATATTGTTAAATTCAGTTTTTCTACTTACAAAATGAAATCTACTTAAGGTGGAGCCGTGGCATTAAGAGAGGTTTCACCCAAAAAATGCAAGGGCAAATTTGAGAGACAAACCCAAACAATAGTTGAAGTAAGAATAACAGTAAGGGTTGAAATAAGGAGTCCAGGGCATCATGCACAAACTCAAGTTTCCCCAAAACCAAGGCCCTGAATCGAGAATCAAATCCCTATCTTCCACAAGATCAAACTCGACAATGAAGAAACCCTTTGTACATGGGTGAATGAACAAATCTTCCTTAATCAGAGGCTTCCAATAATTTGAAATCTAACCATTAAGATCAATCAGCTTAAGCCAAAGGCCATTAAAATCACAGATTAAACTGTTTTCTCTAAAATAAGTTTCCTCCTCCTTAACTTGTGAACGCATGTGAAGAGATATCGTCGAGGGTTTTTGCATCCCTGAAAGAACTATAAGAGTTGCGTAGGGGCACAACTGAGTGGATCAATGGCTCGAGCCATTATTAGAGGTCAACGTGGGTCCATCCACTGCCATGGAGAAGATAAACAATGACTAAGGAAAAACCAGATGCAAAAGAAGAGGAAGATTGTGACTAAGGAAAAACCCTAACCGCTAAATACACATGTTAATGACTACTTTATTGACTTAATAAATTTTATTAAAAAAACTAATACATAAAAAAATATTTTCAAACTAAAATTTAATGAAAATATCTTCCATTTTTAATTTAATATAATGCCTTTTTTTTTCTTCATTTTATCTTTGTTATAAACATATTTCTATGTGTTTTTTTTTTTTTTTTTTTCCATTTTTTCAATAATTATATCACTAGTTGTTATAAACAAACATATTTCTGGACACATGCATGAAATAAAATCTTAAAGTGCTTTAAACTTATAATACTCTTTTGCTAAATGAATATACTAAAATATCCGAAGATTGATGGAATAAATGTGCTTTTAAAGTGAGAATATTTTATATGTTTGGCCCATCTTTTGAACTTATATTTCTCTTGAACAGTGAATATACTAGAAAATTAGAAGATGAATGGCATTGTTGAAACGTGAGCAAGCAGTGCTTCGATCCTCGTCGGTTTATTTTTGGCCGTCGATGATAGCTAATCGACGATCGAGAAAAAGAGAGCACAATACCACGGATCGAGACCTCTCAGCCGTTGATGATGGGATTGGGAAACTTTTGAATCCAGGGGATAGCTGCTCTTGGATTTGTGTTTCCGGACAGAAGTCTACTTGCCACATTCTATAAATCTGGTTTTCGCTCACTTTTATCTCACCATCGTCATCATTCATTTTCGTTGTCTGAGGGCAGGAGAAGAATCGTCAGCAAAGATGTCTGGACGTGGAAAGGGAGGGAAGGGTTTGGGGAAGGGAGGAGCCAAGAGGCACAGGAAAGTTCTCAGAGATAACATTCAGGGCATTACCAAGCCTGCCATCCGGCGTCTTGCAAGAAGAGGAGGCGTCAAGCGTATCAGTGGGCTCATCTATGAAGAGACGAGAGGCGTCTTGAAGATTTTCTTGGAGAATGTTATCAGAGATGCGGTGACGTACACAGAGCACGCGAGGAGAAAGACCGTGACAGCCATGGATGTCGTCTACTCATTGAAGAGGCAGGGCCGAACCCTCTACGGCTTCGGAGGCTGAGAAGTCTCCGTCTGACTGTTAATCATATTTCTTATTGCTCATCATGGTGCGTTGACACCGGTCTCCTCTACTTGGGCTAATTATTCCTGAGTACTGTGTTTTGGGCTTATATAGAATTGTCGACATTGTTAGTAATGGCGATATTTTCATCTGCTGTAACTCAAAATGTTTCAAAGTCAGGATCTGGAAATTTTGGTCAATAAATGAAAGTTCTCTTGGTCCTTCAAAATTAGAATGATCTTTTGTGATTTACAACAGTTGGTTGAGTATCAAAAGTTTAATTGAGAGATAAAACAATTTAAGAATAAAAGGTTATAGAAACATGTGGGAGCATATAACTCATTTGTTACTTTATTTTTGGAATCAGTATTTTTTGAAGGAGTAGGTTAAATTGGGATTAATTTCCTTGCAGTTTTTTTGGTAATTCATTTTTATATTTTTTGAAGGAGAAGGTTAAATTGGGATTAATTTCCTTGCAGTTTTTTTGGTAATTCATTTTTAAATTTTTGGTCGATCTAGAATTTTGATTGATTTTCTGATCATTTGAGTTGGTTTAAAATGGGGCAAAATTCTTGGATAAGGTTCTGAAATGCATGAATTTTTATCCATGTGAAACTTAAACTACTTTGAAAATTTGATTTGATTTAGGTCTGTAAACTCATTGGAGATTATTTTTTTTTTGGAAAATTTAGATGTGTGTTTATTGTTTTAATGACATTTTGATAAATTTGTTAACGTAGATTAATATATTTAATTTAGGACTTTGGTTTAAATTCAAGTTTGTTTTGAATTAACCAATGTCGCAATTGATTGAGTTAATTGCTTGAACTCAAATGTTAATGCATTAATTATATTAATGTGAAATGTGAGTTTTTTTTTTAATAATTAGTATTAAATTAAATATAATGTTATATTTGCTTGTGTAATTAGATGTTTAGAGGCTTTATAATTTGTTGTTTGTTACATCTCTCATAGGATTTAGATATGAGGGTTTTTTATGGTTTGATATGAGGATGATGTGTATTATTATAAATATTTATGGTTAAGAGTTGAATTATTGTGTTTTTAATGGAGAACATTTTCATAGTTTTGGAGGGTTTTCTATGATTTGATATGAGGATGATGTGGATTATTTCAAATATTTATGGTTAAGAGTTGAATTATTGTGTTTTTAATGGAGAGAACATTTTCATAGTTTTGAAGGGTTTTCTATGATATGAGGATGATGTGGATTACTTCACATATTTATGGTTAAGAGATGAATTATTGTGTTTTTAATGAAGAACATTTTCATAGTTTTTGAGGTAGTGTTTTGGAAAATTAGGGTTTTTTTAGTTGGTAGGAGCACCTTGGTGTTTAGCGTCATCATCATGTGCCAAATGTTGTTGCCCATATACCCAAACGTCTTTGTTTGTTCATTGCCAAACTTGCCCAAGGAGTATGTGTGCTTGATGAGTGTTGTGGTAGACCCTTACATCTTGCCCCACTCCAAGTTGTTGTTGTTCCCAACAACATCAATTGACTTCCATGGTGTCTCTACCCATTTTTAGATCTTGTTGCCATTTAATGACTATTGCTTCCTTAATTGTTGTTGTCAAGAAAAAACTCTCTTTAGGAAGTTATACGAGTCTACGAAGTGTTGTTCCCTCTCACTTGATGTTGTTTCCATACTTTGGTTTGTCTACCCATGCTTTCGTGTGTTGGATCCTCTTGTGACTTTTGTTGATTGGGTAGTTAATTCAATTGTCACGCCTCTATTTCAAGAATTCACATCTTCATGTTCAAACATTTATTTATATTCGCAAGCTTGTCACATCTATTTGTTTCTTTCAATCTATCAAGTCACCCATTGTGTTCTCAACAATTTTCATCAAGGTACCTCCTTAAGGTGCCCCATTGGCCTCACTACCTCCTATCGAGAGAATGAACCAACATGCTCAAGTCTAGTTTGAAGGTGAAGGGGGATGGCTGGTTGGGCCATCTCCCTCATCTTCAATCCATCCTAATGTGATCGATAAAGTGTCACCATGCTTCTGTGTTACGTACATAAGCGATGGTACACTCGAATTGATCTTATCTTCACAATCTTCCATGAGTTGTTTTAGCTTAGGGTCATATGACCATTCGCCATTTCCAAGTTGTTGGAGGAGGAATTGACCTTGTTATCACATGATGTGTAAGTTGAGCAAAGCCAACTTCAACCCACAAATGTGTGACAACTTGTGAGCATCTACCCATTGTGTAACACCTCTGCTTCCCCTAGTTTGTAAATATAACTATATCGGCCAAGAGACTATGAAAAACTCGATATGTGAATGTTGACTTGATGAACTTTTGTATGAAAGGTTAATGAATGTATTTTGTGTCGTTAATAGAAAATAAATAAGTGTTGCATGATTATTGAAGGAGGGGTTTTTCAAGAGAGACTACATATGTTATGAAAGAGATGGTGAGGGGAACCATGAATGGTTGAGATAAACCTCACCAAATCAATACTTCGCTAGATTTAATTGCTCGAGACTAGAACAGTTCTTTGATTCAAGAATAAAGTACTAGTTAGGTTGGTAGGTGGGAAGACCTCCTCAAGAGTTAATGAGGGGATGGGCAGAGTGCCCATTCGTAAGGCTTTCAGACCTGATCATGGACTGGGGAATTCGGGCCATAAGCAATCTTGCTGAGGAAGGCAAGAAATGAAGGCATGGTGGGTAGAGGAAGAGTGTAGAGATAAGAGACTGAGCTCTTGGGTTTGAGGAAGAATTGTGAAAAAGAGTGTGTTCTGGTCGCAGGAAATAAAGATTGACTTGAGAGAAGGAGAGTAACCTTCATCCCTATTTATGATTGAGTCGGGAGAAGAAGAGTAACCTTCGTCCCTATCTATTTTTGTGTCGGGAGAAGAAGAGTAACCTTCATCTTTATCTATTTATGTGTTGGAGAATGAGAGTAACCTTTGTCCCTAACTTTCGTTGAGTCGAAAGAAAAGATTCAATATCAAAGTATCGTGGTCTAGCTCGGGGGTGGTTAGTGGTAAATCCGTTAGGAGTGACTGAGTCTATGGTTGGGTGGAAACGAACACCCCTTTCAGTAGTAGCATCACGTCTTCTGGTTTTGATAAGTGTTTTCATACTTTGTGTATTGAACTGAAATAATGAATGAATACATGGGTTTATATATATGTGTATCTATAAACGGTTTTTGTGTGGAATGGTCATGATATGTGTATGCATTCATCCCCTTGTGAATTTATACTTTTGATTGATATTTTGTATGCCGCAGCGTAGCCCTTGAGACTTCTTGGGACATAAGCTTATAAGACAGTTGAAATAGGGGATATTGTGTCAATCTGAACCCGTCCGTCTAAAGAGGATACTTTTTTCAAACTCCTTGTTGTGTGATTGAGATTTCAGGCCCAAGTCCTTAACGATTTCATGAAAAAGCTCATGAAGGATAGCGAGGTTCAAGCCTAGAAATGAGAGATCTCTTTGTTTGGAAGATGAGCGGATGGGATCTATTCGGAAGGACCCATATGACCAACACCGAGGAACCTTAGACTAAGCCTTAGGGAGCTAAGTCCTCCTGGCTTCAGAACTTTGGAAGTCTGGGACGTCGAAGTATGGCCGACCTTACTAGCCTTATACTGGTTGAAGGTAATTGGAAGATTCGGTTATCGACAAGTTGATCGACAATGA
The DNA here is from genome assembly GCA_010110895.2 of Picea sitchensis. NCBI lineage: Eukaryota > Viridiplantae > Streptophyta > Pinopsida > Pinales > Pinaceae > Picea > Picea sitchensis. Next base: position 22,173 of record SNQJ01S0047341.1, on the reverse strand, counting down.
AGGGTTTCCCTAGTGGTTAGGTGAACCTATCTCATTGTCTAAATCAGGATCCAACTCCCCATCGCGAAGCAGCGCGAACCACCGATCGAGAATGTTTGGAGATCCCCTCAACTGTTGGATCTACAACGAGAAGACTTTAACGAAGTTCTACTTTGAGAGAATAGAGATGCTATAGCATCAAACTCCCCGAACGTCGAAGTTGCGAAGTAAAGGAAAGACGTAGATTTGGGGAAGATTGTTTGGAGCTTCGCCTACTGTTCGATCATCCAGGAGGAGGGACCCGCATACGGTACTTTGATGAAGTTCTGCTTCGAGAGAATGGAGTGGCAGTGAAGCCAAAACTCCCGAAGGTCGGAGCCGCAAAGTGACTAGGATCTTTGATATGGGGATTCTTCGGGTTCTTTCCTAACCGTCTAATCTATGATGAGGTCATCTCGGCATTGATCGCTTTGGAAGAATGGAGTGGTAGTGAAGCCAAAACTCTCGAAGGTCGGAGTTGCGAAGTAACGTAGACCGTGGATCTATGGATCCTTCAGGACCCCTCTCAGGCATCAATACACGGGGGAT
>SNQJ01S0047341.1:8709-20418 GCA_010110895.2 Picea sitchensis | reverse complement strand
TTAAAAAACTTATAGGAAATTTTTGAAATATAAAATTTTATTAAAAAATAAATAAATATATATATGATGATGACGATGATGATGATTAGTGTCCACTAAGATAGAACTGGTCTATCCGACCTTAAGAGGGTAAGTGATTACTTGCAATTCTTTAGAATTTTGTTTCTGTGTTCGAAAAGAATTAAAAGAAGCTTTCCAAGAACACCATAGTTTGTTGAGTCAAGAGGTTAGGAAGGTTGGTAGTGTGATCAATATTTTGAAAATGAGATCTATTTTGGGTATAGGCTGGAGAAAGTGCTTTTCATCTTCAATCTTCTTAGTGTCACAAAGGTGACACACTCTTTCATCCCATGACGTCTTAGGGATTGACCAACACCCGGTTTCACTATGGAGCTCGTGAGAATTTGTTCTTATCTTAGCAATGCTTATTTTTTTCCTTACACTTGTCAGAACAGACAGTTAAATTTGATCTTCTAGATTAGGTTGATTACATCCTTATAATAACTTAATTTTATTTTTTCCTCTAACTCTTTATCACACCACATTTTCTCCTTAAATTTTGATTTGATGATATTTTTAATAGTATCTTTATTTTGCAAAATGGTGTCTTCCATGATTCCCCAATAGTTTAGCCAAGATCGAGCATCTTTATGCCATCCCCGCTTGAGTCGATGGTGGTTACGACTTTATTTTGAAGCAATTCTATGAAGCCTCTTGTCTTCCATGTGGTTTAGATTGTTCTTATACATTAGGTATCTAGTCATAGTTGTGCTCTCAATGGGGGAGAGGCTTGCTTCTAAGAGGAGGATGGGATAGGGTGTATATCCTTAATTTTGAGATTATAGGTTATAAAATTATTTTGTATTTGCTTTATCTTTCTCGAGGATTCACGAGAGATAGTATAGCCCCAAACTTCACATCTATAAAGAATAACATGTGTATAGAATGTTTTTTGTTTTTTCATTTTTTAATGAAATTTTATATTTCATTTTTTTTATAAAAAAAAATCGTATAATATTTTATATTTTTTGTAATTTTAAGTATTTTTTCTTTGTTTTTTTTTAATTAAATTTTTTATTTTTAGTTTTTTAGATTAATTTTTTCTATATATTTTTTTAATTTGGTTTTTGTGTTTTTTTAATCTTTTTAAAGTTCTTTTCTCTCATTTTTCCTTAATTTTTATATATATTTTTAATTTGTGGGTTTTTTAGTTTTTTTTTAATCTTTTTTTATATTTAAATTTGTTTTTTTACTTTCAATTCTTTTTTTTTCTTAGTTTTTAATTTTTCAAAAAACAGATTAATTCAGGTTAGAGTTTTTGTTTTTAAAATGTGTGTGTGTTTTTTTTAATTTTTAAACACTAACTTGCGAAGTTGTTTTTGGTCCAATTTATTTGTTTTTTAATGTAAATTTTAAAATATAAAATAATAAAAATCTAAGCAACGATTTTTGGAGCTGATTTTGAGTTGTTTATCGATGATTGTACTAGTTTTCGAGGGCACAGTTTCAATTAAATTATGATTTCGACTCCAAAAAAAGCAGTGCTACCGGTAGATTGTTTTTTGATTTGCGGGTAAATTTTAAAGCCTTTGTTCGCAATGACATCAATTGTTAATGCAATGGGTCTAAATTTTAACAATCATAAAAAATAATGCGGATACATTATGGATAAGAAGATTTAAAATATCAAAAACAACCCAAAAAAGGAGGGGGTGCTACCGGTAGCACAACTTTTCAAAACGAGGTAAAAAAATGTGACCCCCCAAAAAAACTAAAACTCTATAGACTTCTCGTTAAGTTACTAATTGAGTTATGAATGTTGTGCACATTTATTTCATGGATTTATTCTTACTCGTTGAAATGAAAACCCTATGTAAAATCATTAATTGTGCACCTTGATGACATGCATGTTATATTATATTTCAAGTCTATGTAATATAATACTGACATTAAAAAAAAAAATTGTAAATAGAAGAGAGAAAATATATTACCTTAAGAGCTTCAAAAATTTACATTGTTCTTTGTTTGCCACCTATTCCGCCACATCAAAAAAACCAAAACAAGTGGCTTGTAGAAACATTTGGAAATCATAACAGTATTTTCAGAGTTCAAATTGACAGTTGTCATATTGTTTACATTAGACGTGTCTAGTGTCAAGCACCAGAGAACATGGCCACCATGGTTGTAGCTAAAGATCATAAAATTTAACAAAATTGAAAAAAGATGAAGTCGATTCCTGAAATGTAAATTGAGAAAGAAGCTAGAAATTTGGCAAACTCGGGCATCCATCGATGTCGTAGGTAAAGACGAACATTTTTCCGCAGGTCGGACCATGATTTTTCTCCGAAGCATCTAACAAGGCATCGAACAGGAGGTCCATATTGAAATCCGTCGATGGAGTTTCTTCCTTTTCCAACCCAGGGCTAGAGTTCCTGGCTATCTACTCTGCTAGCCAACTGGGGGGGATTTCTTCCTCCACCAAGCAACTTCCATGCTCCATAGGTCAGGATTGGAGTCTGGTGATGATGCTAGGCTTGAGTGGGGCTTCCAAGGGCTGTAGCTCAAGAGGAGGAATTTATTCTTCCACCGGGTAGCTTCCTGTATCATGCATAATTTCGGAAAGGGGTGGGGGAAAGTTCTGGGCATGAGGGGAGGGAGGGGGAGTCTCAGTCCAATTCTGGCCTCTTCCAGGGGATTTGGTTGGAGGGGAAGGCTACGAAGGGTCGGGGCAGATGTGCCTCACGGTGAAACTAAAATACAGTGGCCCTCTTTTTGGTTTGCCACGCTCTCTGGGCATGATTGGAGGATAGCAGCGAATATGAGGTAGCGGAGGTGAAAATCGGGCTATAGGAGTCACGTTGGTGAAAAGGAGGATGAGAGTGGTGAGTAGAAGTGTTGAGGAGGCAACGGGATAAGGTCCACAGCAGGAATACACAGGAGACAGAGAGAACCAGAGAGCCAACTAAAAATGGTAAATGATAGAATGCTCGGGAGCTTTTACCTTCATAACGGTCGATTGAATGTTGGTGGGGGGTGCCATGAAAGTCGAAGTGACATTAGCCCGAAGAAAAGTACCCACTTAAGTACTCCATAGTTGGTTCGCATGCATAGCCATTGACTTCCCAGAGGTAGAGTAGCGAACTACCATAAGTGCAATGTTAAGGCCGTCATTCAAATGGTGTGGGGGTGAGGGCAATGATTGAGCATAATAACTCCCCAAGATGCATGTGTGCCATGCTTCTTTCTTTGGCCAGAGGTCACCCCATTCGGGGATACTGACATTGAAATTGATTAAACCTATGTAAAATGATTAAATGTGTACCTTTATGACAAGCATATTATATTATATTTCAAAGTTTATGTAATATAATATTGACATTGAAAATTGATTCTAGTGAAAGCTAAATGGTGTTCAATGAAGTATATATATTATAACATTGGCATTATAATTGATTCCAATGAAAGCTAAATAGAGTTCATGGAAGTTGGCCACAAGTTAAGGGTTTGATGTGTTGGTTGTAATAACCAACAACAAATATACACAATCATCTGTGAAGCAAGGGACACATGAAGTTTATATTCAAGCAACCCTCAAAGGGGAAAATTATATTAATTAAATCATTCCCATGTGTGTTTCGATTGTACAAATGATCCTTTATATAAGAATAGGTGACCATAATGACTATGTCATAACTAGATGTTTAGTTCAACCATATGTATAACATCTCCACGATATCTCTTTAAATATTACCATGAATCTCTCAACTAATATTCATCCCTAACATCTGATCTCTTGTCTCCTCATCTTTAATTCATACATAGATTTCTATGCTTGATCTACATGATTACAAATCCATCATATAATTTAGACATTATTCATATGTCTTTTCAACTGGTCCCATTTTCTTCTTCATTCCTACGATCTTTATCTTCATCTTTTGTCTTTTGCAATATTCTTCTTTGGTCTTCTTCATTCTTCATCCTCGATCTTCTTCAATTTTCATCCTGTACCTACAAAACATAGACATTGTGTTTGTTGAGTCCATATAAAAAAGTTGTCATCCACCTAAATACATGGGTCACCAGTCGTTGTATCCACCGATTCGTTAGGAAACGTTTTATCATGCATGGTTCAACAACAATTCTTCAGTCACAAACATTTTCACTCCCCCTACATCATCATCAATCATGATCCTGGGTTTTTTTTGGCTTACCCGTAACCACACTCTGAGTTACTCTCAACCATTACATCCTTAATTGGTTTCATCTTACCATGAACCATACATTACATCAAGTGGTTTCTAATTAACCATGGACCTTCCTATCTCATGAAAAGTGGTATTTGGCTTACCACAAACTATTCAACATTAAAATTATGGGGGTATCTCGCCTCATCAAATATTTTACATCAACATTTGACTTAGGTACATACAATTTCAAATTTTCATTTCAAGCTAATCTATCCCTTATACAAACACTGAACCAAAACCATTTTCTTTCCATCATCAAAAAACATTATTTAATGACCATTAAACTTCATAAGGATGTCATTTTTCATGGATTCATTGTTTTTGCATCTCAATTTAAGAAGACATTGTACTATTTATTCTTACATTGCTTCTTCATTTCATCATCCATTCATTTGTGTGCTTCATTCTTCATTTCCATTTCCCTATGTCATTCTCTGTGTTGCTTCATTCTTCTTTCTCCTTGTCTCTTTTATCTTCAATATGCCTTTGCCTTTTGCTTCTCTCTTCTTCGTCTTTCACCTTACTTTCATTGCATCATCTGTGTCAAATTTTGCCTCTTGCTTCACTTCATCACGAATTTATCTTCTTATTCTTTTGCATAATTATTCATGTCTTTGTAATATTTTGTCTGGTACTCAATGGTTCCTACAAATAATTTCAAATAACATTTTTTTAATGTTGAAATGGCGAGTTCCAACACAAAATCAAACTTGTGACAATAGTTGGCCAAACTAAATGTTACTACAATGACAACCTGACTTTTCTTCCACCCAAACTCGCAACTATGTATCTCAATGACATGACAAACTCTCTATTTTCACCGCAACTTAGGACTTGGTCATGAAATTTAAAATTGGTGTGTCAAGTAACACTAATCATGCACCCCCTTTGCATCTTCTTTTTAATGAAATACAACCAACTTAAATTATTGACATATTTACTTTAATTTCCCTTTGCTCCAAACAACTCTTCCATTACATGGACTTGACCTAACTTTGTTCTAAACTGAGATTTGAATCAACATGAATTTTTCCATGGACCTCTTATATTAAAGCCTATCAACCTTCAACTCCAACCAAATGACTTTACTTTGTGTTTTCATTTTAGATAGATTTCTATACAAATAATTTACTTTCCATGTGATTAAATCAAATCCCAATGATATATATATATACACATAATGTTGCACTCCAATGGGAAAATTTTGCTAACAATATCCTCGTCGACGAATGCTTATCATTGTTGGAAAAATAACTAAGAGGGGCGGTGAATCAGTTATTTATATAAGCTTGAAACTTTTCTTGTTCTTTTGTAAATATTTCTAGATTATTTAATGTGTTGTTGATAACTTAACATGCATAGATATACAATATTTGATCAATCACACAGAATACATAGAGACATTGATGTTTATGAGGAAACCCATAAAGGGAGAAAACCTCTTCTTCTTAGGATGTCAATCAAGCTCCAACTTTCATGTACACCACAGTCTTTGAGCACCAACTCAAATATGAGGCTCCAACCTCTGATAGCAAGCTGCAACTTGTAGAGAGCACCAACTCTCAAATTTCTCTAGCACCAACTATATGGAAACACCAACTCCCAGGTTTCTCTAGCACCAACTTCCAGTATTCAAGCACCGACTTGAATAACAGAGGACCACAGTCCTCCCTAGCACCACCCTGATTATAAGACATACTTTATATGTCTCTGATCTGATAGGTTACAACTCAATGTCTCCTCTACCTTCCTCAACTTCTATGCTCTGTTCCACTTCTACATATTTATGCTTCTATGTTATGCGACTCCACTGCACTCTTCTTCGCCTATGTTGCGCTCCTTCGCATCCTGCGCACCACCGCATCTCTGTTAATCTTTTCTTCTCTATTTTATGCTATGTGATCCATCTGCATTATATGCATTATGCCTCTTCTGTTTTTTTCAGATCCTACACTCCACCCCCTTCTACCTGCATGCATAACTATGAAAAAGCCTCCTCACTTTTTTGTCCTGCATATATTTATCACGCCAATTCCTCTTCCAGATAATACTACCAACTCTTCATCTTCTCTGGTGGTTATCCTGAGTATGTTCGTCATCAGTGGTCATTATCCTGATATTTTTTGGATTCTCTGGAAGTGCGACCCTTCGTCTTCTCTGTTATAGTTGAGCTTGTCTGATAGTTACAGGAGGTCTTCTCTGTCAGTTATAGGAGGTCCTCGCAAAGAATATCCTTGCAAACTTCACCCACGCGAACTAGCACTAGGTGCCAGTTTCCTCTCCACATGACCACTTGCCAACCAAGAAGGTGCTTCGCAACTTCGCACATCGGATATTCTGCTGCGAGTCACCTCGATTCTCCCAACTCCCGATCTCTAAGGTAGATCCTAGCGATGTTAGATCCTTCCCCTATTCTTGGTTGTTGTGACCTCTGGTTGTGACCACACGCTAATAAAAAAGGTGCTTCACGACTTCGTGTTTCATGATTTGCGGGCTGCTCGACGCAGTTCTTCCGATTCGGGATTCTGCGAATTTGCTTATTTATTGCCACATGTCATTCCCAACACCAATGGCTAAGATTTCCTCGCGATTTCAGACTTCGCGAGTTTCCGCTTCTCTTTTGCACTCTAAAATAATTAAATCCCATGCACTTACATCTNTTTGCTTATTTATTGCCACATGTCATTCCCAACACCAATGGCTAAGATTTCCTCGCGATTTCAAACTTCGCGAGTTTCCGCTTCTCTTTTGCACTCTAAAATAATTAAATCCCATGCACTTACATCTGGATCCAATGACGGTTGGTCCATGCGCTCAAATATGTTCTCCTCCTCTGCGGGATCGCTCCTTCTGTCTAGACTCTGATCCAACGGTCCAAATTCTTCACAGTGTTCAATCCGATGGCCACTTTCGCTCCTCCTCCCGAGATTATGATTTCTTCCGACTTAGAGCATTTTCTAAGTATTCAAAGGTTTCGACCTCCGAACCTTCTCCTGCGAAACCGATTGAAAGGTCTCATCTTCGCTTTTCCTCCTGAGCTCTATCTTCATAGAAGAGGACTTCTTCCGGTGATATCATCGTTTCTTTCTTGTTTTCCATCAATGAAAAGCACACTCTTCCTGTAATCATGCCAACAATCTCCCCCTTTAACATTGATGGAAACCTTGAAAGGTTGCACTATTCTGCTTAGACCTCCAACTGTAGAATCCAGACCACACCTTTTTCTCCCCCTTTGACATCAATGTCAAAGAAAACTGAGAGTGACTCTGTTATCCCCCTGATCAGAGATACAATAAGCACTCTCCCCCTGATTATATATACTATGAGCACTCTCCCCCTGATCAGATAGACTATTTTAACTTGATAACAAGGTCACGCCCAAATTTTGGTGTAGATACTCAAACTGAGCGGTTTAGTGAAGATATCAACAATATGATATTTGGATGGAATATAATGCAAAGAAATAATAGTGTTGGTTACATGTTCCCTCAAGAAGTGATACTTGATGGGTATATGCTTGGTCTTGGAGTGAAATACAGGATTCTTTGACACACTAATTGCATTAGTATTATCACAATGAATTGGGATCGATGCGGTATACTTTACCTCCAAGTCTGCAAGTGTCTGAATCATCCACAATACTTGGGTACAGTAAGTGGCAGCTGCAATGTATTCATCTTCTGTAGTCGATAAGGAAATGGAACCTTGCTTCTTGCTCAACCATGCTACAAGAAAATCTCCTAAGAAGAATGCACCTCCACTCATGCTTTTCCTTTCATCCATGCAGTTAGCCCAATCAGCATTTGAATAGACTGATAATTGAAAATTATGATTCCTGGGATACCATAGATCATAGTTCATTGTTCCTTTCAAGTATCTAAATATTCTTTTGACAGCGATCAAATGAATTTGTTTAGGTACAAATTGATACCTTCCTACCATTCCAACAGCATGCATTATGTCTGGATGAGATGTTGTGATGTACAACAAGTTGCCTATCATAGACCTATATGAACTCTAATCAACATCAGGTGAGTCATCATCCTTGATTAAATTGCATCCAGTGACCATAGATGTGCTCATAGGTGTAGAATCTTCCATTTGAAACCTTTTCAACATTTCTCTTATATATTTCTCCTGAGAAAGAAATATTCCTTCAGACCTCTGAGTAATTTGAAAACCAAGAAAAAATGATAGTTCCCCTATCATAGACATTTCAAATTCAGACTACATGGCAGAAGCAAACCATTGTACCAATGAAGCATTATTACTTATGAAGATGATGTCATCTACATAGACCAACACAATGAGAAAATCATTATCCTTTGTTTTAATATATAGATTGCATTCAATTGTTCCTCTCTTGAACCCTTTGTCTTGAAGATAATTATCCAGTCAGTAATATCAGGCACGAGGAGCTTGTTTCAATCCATATAAGGCTTTCTTCAGCTTGTAGACAAAGTCGGGGTTATCTGACAGTTCGAAACACTCTGGTTTTTCCATATAGACTTCTTCTTTTAGATCTCCATTTAGAAAAGCTGACTTGACATCCATTTGATAGACTTTAAACTTCTTATGACAACAATAGGAAAGAAACATTCTAATAGCTTTTAATCTTGCTACGGGCACAAATATTTCATCAAAATCCAGTCCTTCTATTTGAGCATACCCTTTGCAGACCAATATAGCCTTATTTCTTACAATATTTCCTTGTTCATTCATCTTATTTTTGTAGACCCATTTGGATCCTATTACATTTTTATTTGTTGGCCTAGGAACAAGTTCCCAGGTATCATTCTTTTCAATCTGATCCAATTCCTCATTCATTCATTTTAACCAATTTACATCTTTACTAACTTCATTAAAGTTCTTGAGTTCCACTATGGATATGAATTCTATATGTGATTGCTCGGTGTCTTTGATTATCCTTCTTCTAGTTTGTACACCTTTGTCTTTCTCACCAATTATCTGACTTGCAAGATGATTCTTTTGAGTAATTCTGGAGGAAGGATTTGATGTTGATTGTTGTCTTGAATCTTCTTGTCTGAGTGTCTCTTCTCCACCTGATTCATCATATTCTTGTGATTCTGAGATTTGTTGTTCTTCATTTTCATTATACTCATCATATTCTTCATCTAACTTGGTGCTTACTCTCTGTTGATCTTTTACAGGAGCTTCTTCATCAATTTGAACATCAATACATTCTACTAATTTATGCATTCCTTTGTTAAAGCATTTGTATCCTTTATTGTTCGTTTCATATCCTAAGAATATACCTTCATCAACTCTACCATCAAATTTTCCCAGATGGTCATCATTATTTTTGATGTAGCATTTACTTCCAAATACTTTGAAGTGCTTAATTGATGCAGGTCAACCAAAACACAGCTCATATGTAGTTTTATCACTGTTTGGCCTTAGATGCATTTTGTTTAGAATATGAACAACCATGTGAACAACCTCCACCCAGAAGGTTTGTGAAATGTCCCTTTCACTCATCATAACCCTTGCCATCTGCTGAACTGATCTATTTTGGCATTCTACAACTCCATTTTGTTGAGGAGTACCTGGAATAGTATATTATCTTTTAATTCGATGTATGTCACAGAATTATTTGAAATCTCTTGACAGAAATTATCCTCCCTTGTCTGAGGGAATTTCCTTTAACTTCCTTCCTGTCTGATTCTCATATAACGCCTTAAACGTTTTGAACTTATCAAACGCATCAGATTTTTCTCACAGAAAGGAAACCCACATAAGTCTGGAGAAGTCATCAATGACCAGCATAAAGTAATGTTCTCCTCCAGTTCCTTCCTTTCTCGATGGTCCACACAAATCCATATGAATAATTTGAAGTGGTTTCTCTGAAGATGTGAAACTCTTCGATTTGAATTGAGCACGAGTCAGCTTCCCCATTTGACAGGATTCACATATAGAGTTATGAGGCTTAGATATTCTTGGAAGATCTTTCACAGCACCTTCATTATTCAGCTTGACAATATGATCAAAATTCAGGTGTCCAAGTCTTATGTTCCATAACCAACTTTCATCAAATTTTCTTAAATGAAATTCCTCCTTATCTTCCTTCAGAACATAGACATTGTTTTTAGTTCTAACCCCTTTTGCAATCAGCTCTCTTATGTTCATTGTTTTTATTTTACAATCTTTGGCAGTGAAAGTGACTTCACATCCTCTGTCACACACCTAACTTACACTAAGAATATTGTTCTTTAATCCATCAACAAATAATACATCTTGATATTTGCCTCTTCCATTACTTAAGCTTACTAGACCTTTACATCTGATCTTTCCTGGAGCATCATTTCCAAAAGTCACATTTCCTGATTTACTTTCTTTGAGTGATAGGAACTTACTTTTGTCACATGTCATATGATTGGAACACACGTTGTCAATGTACAGGGGTTCTTTTGTCTTTGAGCTAAAAACACTAATCCACACTTGTTATCTTCTTTCTTCTTCCAAACCTTGACGTTTTCAGCTCTGTTATTTGAATCTGGCTTATAGTTCTTTAGGCGACAGTCTATAGCTTTATGTCCATAATTATGGCAGATGTAACATTTTGGTTCATTGAATAAAGGATCATAACGATTGTTATGATTAATCTTCGTCTTTTTCCCATCCATCACATGATTTGCAGTCTGTGGTTGTTTGTTACTTGGTTGTCTCATTCTTTGTTGTGGCAGATATTTATTCCTTGGGTGTCTTGATTGCTCATGTCTAATTCTTAAGGAACAATTTACAACTTTGTGGCCAATGTTAGAACAGTAAAAACAATATCCATAGAAAAAATCTTTGTACCTGGAAAATGGTTGTCTTCTTTTAGTAGGTCGATTTCTTCCATGTTGATGATTTCCTTGAGCAAAGCGTGTATTATTTATTTGTTCTACAGATTCAGTTATGGTACCTTTTTCTTCACTCCTCCTTGGCAGCTGATTATCTTCCTTTGTTTCTGCAAGTTTGTTGTTGTCAATGGTTGTAGATTTGACAAACTTGATGGATTCTTTGATGCTTGGTTGACCACTACTTGATCCCTTTTCATAACCCAAACCAGTTTTCAACTTTGGATTCTTTTGTTGATTTAGAATGGTGTCTAATAATTCTGAGGCTTTAATACTTGTCAGATTCTGATGATATAAGGCCTGAAATTTCTCTAGATCTTTTCTGACATACACTACTTTAGCTTCCAATTTTTCACCTTTTGTTTTGGATTCCCTCAATTGTTGTTTGAGGATGTCTTCAATATTCTTAGCTTCTTCTAACTTAACCTTCAACAGAGTGTTTGGATCTTGTAAAGATATTAGCATGAAATCATTTATTTTATTTTCAATAGAAGAGTCATTGTTTTCATCATCTGAAGGATCGTCATCATTGTTTACATAACGAATTTTATTCTTAAAATTATTCTCTTTATAGACCTTCTTGTGTTTGTGCTTCTCTT
>SNQJ01S0047340.1:111755-124054 GCA_010110895.2 Picea sitchensis | reverse complement strand
TCTCCTTTGGCTCGATTCTTCACTAATTTGGCCACTCTCTTACATGCCCGAAGGCTTATAATTTATGCATGAAAGCCAAACCTCCAGCTCCTCTTCCATGTCTCCACTTGGTGCCCATCCATTGGTTGTGGTGATGGGAAGGTCCCATCCCGCACCTTTACTATCGGTGCACAACTTGCTCGTTCCCTAGATCAGACGATGGAGGATGAAGGGAGATCAATGACTAAGAATGATATCAAAGCTTTTAGTTGGATGGATCTTAATGGCACAAAAGGATCTAATACCATCTTACCACACTCCACATACATGTCAAGCTCTCATCCAAATCAAAGAAGTTTGAAACTTTTCAAAACTTCCTTAAATAACTAGGATATTGCATATGGCTTTGGAGTTCACCACCTCATTCGTCGTGGCCCCTATGTAACCCCTCGAGATCACCATTGTGCACTGGGAACCCTTGAGCTTGCCACCATGCCTACCACCCTACCATTATGGCCCACCACTATGGACTTGCCACATCACCTAACACATGGCCTCCATGTCACCATGAATGAAAAAATTTCGAAAATCCCCAAATTTTCAAAAATGTCTACTTTCAAAATTTTCCTTCTTGGTTGCTATGAGACTCTATAATTAAGTTTCCCATGGCCAATTTCGGTCATGTGCATGTCAATTCAACCTCTACACCTGAAACACAACATCACCACAATGATTTTTTGGCAGATTTTACTCATAAATTGAGGCTTTTCCCAACTTCGCCCAATTTCTTGAATGGTTTCCATGGTCACAAATTCCACTTGAATTCGCTCAAAAATTGGGGAGTTTTACCCAATTCTGCATGGCTACTTTGTAACTTTAATTTCAACCAGTTCCAAGCTTGTAATCACTCAATTAGAGGTTAAAATTGGGAATTTTAACCCCTAAGCCCCATCTCTTCATATTTCCTAGATTTTTTTTCCAAATTTTTTCCTAGGAAATTTTAACAAATAATTTGCAGGCGTATTAAATTTCCACCTTTGCAATTCTGCGTACTCCACCTTTGGTGTTTGGCCCATACAACCCAACTATTGTAGTTATCTCTGATACCACTTTGTAATGTACCCAACCATCCATGTTCCCGTTGGGATGGTGGGGCACTTGGAAATATTCTCCAATTTCCACATTTTCACCATACCATTAAACTCTGATTGAACATGTAATTGTTCTTCCCTGTCATATAATGCAAATTATACATGCAAAATGACATGCAAACTCATATAAAAATTATGATAACATTCATATATATTATAAATGCACATATATTCATTAAAACAATTAAGCACATAAATTCACATAATTAACAACAAAAACACATATAATCATAACACTTATTTTTAATAATAATTATGCCAACTGGCTACTGACGTGGAACGTTCCTCCCAACCATAAGCATTATTGCACCAGGTCTTTCTACAACAGGCCACCCCTGTGATGGGGATATAAGTCCACAAGGACAAACAAGAACTCTCTCAACGCAGTTCCCACTAATTTTCTCAGCCTAATCACTCATGCAACCATCCCAGTCACCAATTCTCTTTCCCCTTTAGTCTACACAACCCAAAAGGTGGATCTCCTTCTCTGCAATGCAGTCCCTCAGGATACCACACCCCTTACTGAGCTTCAAAAAGATTGGGCAGTGAAATATCAAAGGTTCTCAATATCAATTTTCCACAATAGATGTATAATCCATCCCCCTTCACAAGCTTGGCTTCATTCCTCATCTCCCTTTGTAATAGGCTAGAAGGATGGTAGAATGATGGAAATATTGTTAGTTAAGATGATGGACACAATGATAGTCATCTCCCAAAAACAAAGAATAAGTATGCATGTTTCTAACTTGCCACTTGGCACTCAAGGAAGTCCTCCTCAACTAGTTTTGCATGCATTTCAAGGTTGATATCCCTTTTACATAAGCTAAGGTAAGGACTTTGAGTTATAATGAAATATTATAATATTTATGGATTTGGCCCCTTTCGGCCCCTTTATCCCCCTCTCGTTCCTCTCTCGTGGAGTAATAATCCCCCCATTGTTTTAGTAGCCCTCATCTCGTAGCCAACATTGCATTTTTTTATTAATAACTTTAATGTACATCATTTACATTCCTTGGCCCTCGACTATACTATTCAACCCATAGTCTAGTTCACATATTTACATTACATTACATTCTACGGACCAAAATTGAGGTGTTAGAAAAGATTTATTTAGATCCTTAGGTATGATAATCACTCATAACACTCAAACCCTCATGCCATATGAATACTCCAACCCATGTAATTGTATGATTGCCAAGCTTAAACACCAAATCATTGAGGGTTTACCAATATCGTTTAGGTGCAATGAGCTATTGGTGCATTAATTGTTGTAAATTGCTCAAATCAAATACATCAAACCCTTAACCAAATGGAATATTCCAACATTTAAATATTTAGAACATGTAGTTAAGCAACATTAGGTATCGATTTGACTTTTTAGGAGTTATTAGTCCCTGCTGAAGGCATAGAGGGACTACATCGATCGATAATTCGTTGACTTCATATTAGTTTGTCCTTTGACCACAAATATCTCCATAATATCTATTGTTGGAACTAGGGAACTAAAAACATTGATTTTTATATAATAAAAAGTACCTTATATGTCATGATATGATTGGATAACAGATTGGAGGTCTTATTGTCGGCTTTGCTATTCCCAATGTTATATATGTTGGCATATCCAAAGTATTTGATCGTATACGGTCTTTTTGAATCATATATTTTCTTATGCATTGCTCGAAGGTGGATTAATGCTAGCATTAGTTTGAATGTTTGTCTTAGCATTTTCTGCTAGCATTCTCTTATACCATATACGGTGCTTTTTATTTTATTTTATTTGTACTAATCATATTGAAATGTTTAGATATCCAAGGTTTATAGTGACCAATAATTCAAAAGTTTATAACCTTGTATTGTGATTTATTTTTTTATTTGTGCTACTATTATTATTATTACTCCTTTGTATTTGTATTGAAATGTATTGACACTTTTTTTGAGGTGCTTGAATAGGCCTTACAGCTTAAATTTTTACATGACATGGGGTCCTCCAACAGGCCTGACAGCTTAAATGTTTGCATAGCACAAGGCCCTTAGACAACCTGACAACCTTAAATGTTTATCTAAATACACTTCTCGGAGTACATTTTTCCTTGAAATTTTCCATACAATGTTGCAGTGATTTTGGACAATATTGTTGTCCACCACTAGTTGAATAAGCATTGTATGTTTCATCCTTCTTCTAGCCTTGCAATGCAATTTCGTCATCATTGAAGATACATACATTGTTTATTGGTTCAGTGAGTGCTTCTTCTTCGCTGGTTCGTCAATTGTTGCTTGTTGTTGTTGTTGTTTGGTTCACAATTCGACCTGCACTTCTGCCTTTCATCGTTTTGGAGTAAATTTCCATGCCATAGTTTCATTTTCTATTCCTTCTTTGTTGTTTAGTGTTTGTAGTTTGCAAGTAAGAATGTTTTCTTATTTCTACTAGCATGCTCGTCATATGTTTCTGGTTCCTTTTGTGCTTCGGCTGTAGTTTCGTAATCGTTGGAGATACATATGTTGTTTACTGGTTCGGTGGTTGTTGCTTTTTCATTGGTTCATCGGTTGCTAGTTGTGTTTGTTTGGCTCAAGTTTACGATTTGGGGGCCTGGGGCTGCAGTTGGGCATGTTCGTGCTTTCTCATTGGTTTGACGCTTGTTGTTTTCTTTTGTTTGCTTCGGCTTTGCAGGGTTGGGGTCCTGCGCCGACAGTTAGAGCTGTTTTTTTTGTATTATTATTATTTTTTGGGTGCTTTACGGTGTTCAACCCCTGCACCCACAAGTGGACATGCGGTTGTGTTATTTTCCCTGTCTAGCAAGGTCAATATCCGTTTTGTTGTGAGATTTTGTTGGTTCTTCAGTGTTGACATGATAGAAAATAGTTGCATGAAAAATAGTTCGAGAAGTACATGTGTAATTGCAATATCCGTTGTTTTTTTGTTAAAATAAAACATATGCAAGATGCACTTATAAATCATGTATGGTGAAATGTGCCCATATGACAATACATGTTATTTATCCTCTACACAGATTCGTGTGACCACGATACAATTTGTCTTGTACTTGAGATATGATATGTACAACAAAGATACTGCAAAATTATATTTTCATGTCTCGAAGCATATTTAGGTAGTTTGCCACGGAAAACCAAAATCTTGTATTGTGGGCACAACAGTCTGTGTAGAGGATAAAGAACATGTGTTTCCATGGGTGGAAGCATATCTAGATACTTTTCCACGAAAAACCAAAAATCGTTTAGCTATGGCCATGCAATTTCGTAATATTTTTGTGGCTTGTAATATATTTTGCACAGGGAAAAAAATTACATATTTACAGCTATGGATGGAGAAGCGCAAAGGTTCATGTTTCTACCTATATTTTATTCTATTAGTTGAGTCTCATTTACTGTATGTACATATTACTTGTTCTCCGGTGCATACTAGCTTCCATTCATGTTCATTTTATTTTGTGCGTTCCCACATTCAAACAAACAAAATAGCTGGAGAAAATGACGAAGTCTTGATTGCATCGGTTGAAGAGGAGATACAAAGGTACATGCTTGTACTGTTATTTCATATTGGGTTGTTTTGTATTTCATTTATTGTCTGTATATGTGTTCACCTATTTTATTGTATGTAGATGTTGCGTACCTTCCTACATAATAACTTATCTTCATTACATGTCTTCTTGCTTACTAACCCCCTTCATGTCTGTTGTATTTTTCCTGCATTGCTACATTTAAACAAACATAATGCTTGGAGAGGATGATGGACTCTGTTAGCACTAGGAGTCACCTTCAGATTGCATAGAAGGCAAGCCCAATACCCATCAAGTTATAAGTGAATGTAAGGGTGTTTAAAGGGTCAAATGGAAAATGACTCAAATGATAATGTTCTAACTCAAATAACATGGCTAGCATGCACCAACAATTAAGGTCTCGGCTAACTTCAATCAGTAGTTTGGGAGTAAGTGTGAATAGAGGGAAGATTTGAATGAGATAAGTGTAGGGGTTGTTGTAAACATCAGGTCCACAAAATCCTAAGGAGGAAAGTTTCTTAACACAATATCTTCTTGAACTAAGAAACTAAGGAAGCTAAATAAACATCATGATAACATAATGATCAAACATCCATCATAACATCACCACAATCATTCATGTGAATCATTCAAAGCATGGACACAAAGCATTGGAATCAAATAAGATGAAAGAGAACCTGATTTCTATTAGTCAAAAAGTCTTAATGCCAGTACATCACTAGATCACAGTTACTTCATCAAAATATTACAATAGAAGGGAGCCTTGCTCAACCATCTGAACCTACTAAAGCAATTGATCTATCTATTTATAACAAAAAGGGAGGCAACAACTGGAGATACGAGTTGGCCTCCTTCCCTTGAAAAACTCTAAACATTTATTTTCTCTAACAACTTATCTAACCACCTATGCTATAAAACAGGAAAATGTTGGTGACTAATCCAACTGAACTTCAAACTGAATTGATTCCCTTTTGCTGCGCAACTCCTTGTTTTCCATGTGTCTTTCAGAGCATGTGGTTGTCTTCATGATTCTAGATTATGTTTCCACAACCTTCTCCATCATTAATTTATCCCAAAGTGGTTAGCTTGGTCCTCCTAGATCCCTGGTGTTTGTTGGCAGCTTCCTTGGGTAGTGAATCTGGGTAGCGCACTACGAGGAGAAAAGGTAGCGCCTTTGTGTTGCATATGTGTGCTAGCCTTTTCCCTCTGTGAAATATTAGGTAGCGCCTATAGGTAGCACCCCTGTGTTGAGCCTGTGTGCCAATTATGTTCTCTGACCAATATTAGGTAGCACCATTAGGTAGCGCTACTTACGATGTGTCTGTGTGCCAACTATGTTCTCTACCCAATATTAGGTAGCGCCACTTACACTGCGTCTGTGTGCAGGTTTGGGTAGCATTTCCAAAAGCGCAGCGCCTTCAAATCTTAAACACGTGCAGACCAATTTGTGTTCTTTCATGATGACAAAACCATTTTACTTAGGTTCCTTGATCGTACAGTAGGTAGTGCCTTTTACCACTGGGTGAATCTAGTACTTAGAAAAAAATCAAAATCCAGATAGCTAAACACTTAGAACCCTATATAGATGGCAGAGATAATATTTGCATATCAGTTAACCCTCCCAAAAAGGAACCATCCTAAAAAATGGGGCTTACCTTTTACCATCTATTTTGTCATTTTGACACTTAACCTCACACTCTTTCTGGTAGAAAGAGGATCTTCAATTGACACAACATACTTCTTCTTCTTAGCATTGACAAGCTTCTTTAGTGTAGTTGTGCTCTCCTTAGTTGTTGGTTTGTCATCCTCAATGGCAGCTTCAACCAACACCTATAAGTTTCTTTGGGCTACCTCATCTTGAAAGTGCTTCAGCTCTGCCTTTAGCTTCCTATTCTGAGACTGAAAGCCTCTGTTCTGTCTGTAAATATTCTTTAGCTGTCTATGAAGGGGCTCGACCCTTCTTGCTGCAAACCTTTCCAAGTCAAGGGTGTGACTATAGCCATCCATAAGCTCTGTCATCTTGGCTCTGTCAGACATGGCTTCCTTTTTCAATTGAGCCACTTCCTTTCTTGCATATTTAAGTTGCCTGATAAGTCTCTTGAAGGTCTGTCTGCCAGGAGGAGCAGTGTTATGCACAGTCTCAAGAGGTTTTTTCTCGGTCTCCTCTTCCACCTGCATGGGAAGTGTCTTGTCCACCTCATCAAGTTTCTTGGTGGCTTTACTTTTACCTTTCTTCCTTTGCATAGGAGTTTCTTCATTTCTTATCATAGGCTTCTCAAAGTCTTTCACAGAGGTTTCATCTTTTCTCTCCAAAGGTATTTTAGTACCTTTACCTTTCCCTTTCTGTACAAAGGCTTCTTGTTTTTCTTCCACAGACTTTTCTATGTTTTTTTCCCTTCTTCTTTTGAATAGGGGTTTCTGGTAAGGACTACTCTTTTAAAACCTCCTTAGGAATTGATGACCTTGTGAAAGGTCTTTTACCCTTGATTTTGACTGCTGGAGGAGAAGAGGGAAAGATAAGCTTCTTCCCTCTCTTGGATGTAGCTTTGGTAGAAGAAGGCACCTCTTCTAACCCTAGTGGAGGAGGTGGCGAAAAATCTCTGTGTGGAGAAGGAAAAACTTCCTCCTTGGCTTCTATGACCTGCTTGCTAATCTCTGAAACTTGAACAGGGGCTTTTCCCTTTCTCTTCCTACTGGTCCCTGCTTTAGTAGCACTGGTGGGTGACAAAGGACTTGCCTTCTGTGATTGAGGAGTTGGTGCTAGATCCAACCTGAAATGAGAGGTAACAACAAAATGCTCCCATGAAATCTCTTTCTTACCCAATTCCTCAGAGACTAGCATTCTGATTAATCCAGAGTGGAAAAGGCTAGAATCCACATCTTTAGATTTGGCTTGTATTCTGTCTAACATCCTACCCATACTCCTCAACAAGTAATAGGGAATATTCATCTCAACCTTACCAGTAAAATGTAGCAACAACCTTATATGGTATTGGTACAATGTGTTAAATTTCCCTTCACAAGTAAAATATCTCTGTATGATCTTCAATAATCTGTCAAATTGTTCAATCAATTGACTCCTTGGCATACTTTTGGAAAAATCATTGGTTTGATATTCAAGTTTAAAAAGATCTTTTGCATAGGCTGAACTCAAAGCCATGGCTTTGAACCACTTTTCACCTATAATGGGAATCCTTGTTGTAGCTAAGATAGAGGCTTCAATCACCTCAAACTCTGAATCCCCAACCTTGGTTTTCCTGCCATCAAACTGTAATGCAAATTGTCTTGCTACCTCTGGATGGCCGCTCTGCATGTTCTAACAGAAAGAGAGGCACCCTACTCTTTGAAAGGCCTCTCTTGCCATGGGCTCTGTATCAAAAAAATGCATGTCCACCAGTTCTGTCCTAACCACCTTGCCACCTTTGTGTGTCTTCCTCGATTGAGGAGTCTCCATGGCTCGGAGTTTTTGAAAGGCTTAAGGGATGGTAATGATCAAGAAGGCTTTGAATATGGCTTCAAATATATAAGGCTGACCCTTTTAGACAGACTAATGTAGTAATTCAAGCTCGAATTTAGGAATTAAACCCTTAGGCTTGTACAGGTATTCTAGAGTGTAAATGGTGAGGGATTAATCCGAAATTGGCCCTCTGCAATTGAGTAAAAACGCCAAACTCCGAGGTGAAAGGAAGCAAGGAAAACAAAGAGGGTTTGAGCAACGCCTCTGGGTAGTGCAACACATACACAGAGGATAGGCTATTTACAGGCTTGCAATTTCAATGGTTAAAACAAACAGTAGTGATCAGACCATAGATATAGGCAAAGAAGTTTACATGTCTGAAGAGGAGAAAAGACAAGGTTACCATGCAAATATGGGTCCCTTACTATTGTGCAAGCTCAATAAACCGAAAACCTGAGCACAAATTTCCTGTGAAAATTAATATGCAGAGGAGGCAACATGGGATACTTGTGGAGTAGACACATGTTGAGATCTTCAACACAATATTAGGATGAAATTGAGAAAACTTTGGCCCTGGAATCTTTCTTAGAATTGAATTTGGTTGACATGCAGTTGCCTGATCAGAACTTGTGAATTTGTGCAGCGCAACACTGTTGAGTTTTTCAAAATTAGAAACCGTTACCAAGGCTCATAAATGAAAGATCTTTGAAGGCGTATTTAACTAACTTCTGGCACTGAAAACAAGGCACATGACATCAGTCGTGGAAATCATGACTTGAGGTGGAAGTATGATGAACGTGATAGGTGCTACGAAACTGCCTGATGAGTAGGCAACGCTTCCATTCCAAAACATGATTGGACAGGTAAGCAAGGACAATGAGGCATGCCTATGAGATCATGAGTGAAGAGGAAGAGGTGTCACATAAGTCATGAAAGAGACCAAAAATAAATCAAAAGATAAAATGGTTCAGGGATCAAAAATCAATTTGATGATCAAACTAGAGCTAAAAATAAAAAATTTAATCATCTAAGGGGTCCTACTAATCATAAACTAATAAAGGGATGAAACTTTCAAAGAAAATTAAAATCTAAGGCTTCAAAAAGGGAATGAAAACAAACTAAAAGACCCAATGCAATTTAGTGTGATAACAGACTCTTTGGCAGAAATGTAGATAAGGAGTTACAGAGGTGGATACCTATACTCTTATTTCATATTCCAGTGTTCAGTATTTCATTTACTGTTTGTATGTTTGGTGTGCTTGTTCTGCTACTTTGCACCCTTTTTTTTTTCAAATATAGTTTTTTTGGTCTACTTGTATGTATATACTACGTATCTTTTTGTGTATTCTCATGTGAATCGTATTCTGTTTGTTGTTACATTGGAACAAATAGAACTATTTTTCTTTCTTTTACATGTCTGTCTTCATACTAACTTGCCTTCATGTCCATTGTATATTCGATGTTGCTACCTTGGAAGAAATAGGTTGGTTGGACAGGAAGATGAATTGTTTTGTGCAACAACAGAGGGTTTTGTGGTACAATATTCGAAAAGGTATACCCACTGTGATGGTAAATTAAATATACAAACCGGGTGGGGGCATATAATATTAGACTAGAAAACGATGACTTGGCAGCAATGGGCCTTTCTGCTTTCCCCATTTCTACTTTTTCCATTTTATATTATCCCTTTTGCTTTCTAATTACTCTACTTAGTGGTCTTTCCGAAAATGACTTGGTGCGTCAGTTGACGGACTAACGATTTCACATTTATGGTCACGCTTCTACCTTATTCCATATTTACCCACTTTGTTGATTGCCGGTGCCGTGATGGCAGGTTCAAGATTACTCCCCTGGCTTCCGGAGGTCCACAATATACATATTGTCCGTTGTGCCACGCCATCACACCCTGTTTACTGTTACACATTTTTCCAGTCAAAAAATTAGAGGCATGCAATTTGGCGCTCGGGTCCTCATGTTTCCTGAGTATATTCCTTGACACCCTATTTCGTATTCCATCTCCTTCCACCCTGCATGTGACAATAAGAAATATTATGGATAGTATACAATGCATATGCTTGTTTAGTCCTTTTGATGTTCATATACACATGCTTGCATCATAAAAAGTTGGACTAGTGACATGGCCATGAGGATTCAGTCATCCCAGACATCAGCAGACCAACAAGGCCAAAGGTAAAGATGCATACATTTTGTTCCTAGTATGTTTACCAAACAAATATCCTCGACTATTTATTCATCTATGGCATGATGAATATGTTGATGTCATCTGCAATACATGGTTTGCAATTCACAAGAAGTATCAACAAGTACAAACGAGACACTGAACATAGTGCAGGTTCCGCAGACTAAGAGGTGTGGTTGCAAAACTTTGGTTCCATAGTTCATCAAAGCTATGCGTCTACTTGTAGATTTATGCCAGTGAAAAAAGAATACAAAAAAAAAATGCACACTACCATTCACTTTAGTTTTCCTGTTAAAAAATTGTCACCATGTCTAGAGTTGTAACACCTAAAGTACTATCAATAGAGGGCTTGAACAACTGTTGAACTGGACAAGTGTTCATCGGGGACATAATGGTCGTCTATAGCACCTACTTTGACAAGGAAAACACAACTAGATCCATTATGCGTGTTGACATGACAGACAAGGAGGCCATGATGATAGTGACACTGACTATTCCTACACAACTTGTCCTGAAACATGTAGAGCATATATTGCCAGGTAATGGGATATCCATTACAAATTTTAATATATTTTCCAAAACAGTATATGACCGTGGTGATTGTGATCGGATTATTTCGCTCAACGAAACAAGTATTGTGGAAAAAATTCTCGTTGTTTGTTCAGAATATCGTTTCGTTCCGGACGCAACTATCAGCCAGCTTGCACAGAGCAGTGATATTTGCCCAATCGAAACCATTGGCACAATTGTCACACTGGCGAGAAAACTTGGCTTGCAACACATTCTCCATATAAAGGATGGAGAGTCGGACAATGACAAGGCAATGGTACCATTTTCAATATCTAGTTTTGTCCTTTACTTTCGCATGTGCATGTATCTTGGGTAAGTTACAAAAATATTTCATTATTCCATGTTGCAACTGCAATTGTTCGATACCTATTCAAATTTGTTTTCCTCAATGGAACAACAATTGCACAAAGGGCAATTTCCACTTATGCTCTTCAAAAATATAACAAAGAAAAGGGATGTTAGAGAAAGGATCTTTCGCACAACCCAAGCAACATTTGTAACAGAGTTGCGAGCAGACATAATACAGGATCCGAAGAAACTAGCTAGCTCTACAAATGTTGTGCGTATACATCCACAGAATCATCCTCACTTTGCTTATACAAATAACCTTCACCAAATTTATGTGGCTTGTTTTATTTATTTTTATTTTTCTGAAGGAGGGGGTGCAATTGTGTATTATATTGTTCAATGTATTAATTCCTATGCTCGAGTTCCAGGTTGAAGGTGTTTTGGTTGCAACAAATGCGTACTCGACCCCCTTTGAGCCTATATGTGTGAAATACAACTCTCATGCTTCTGATTCCACTTTGATAAGTGATGATATGATTGATTGTCTGGGATGCGGTGAAAAATGTCCATATATATATGGACATTGCCTCAATGCTGCCATCTAAACCGTGGGAAACACAACCGTGCATTGCACAATTAGGCAACCTCTGTTACAAGATGTGCTTCTTAGGTTGGCAAAATTATCGTATGAAGCATACCTAAAGAAAAACGCAAGCAGTGTCTACATGATGCACGACTTTCAGATACACAACAAATTTACCTTAAATGAGGACAATGAAATATTGCATATCGGTTAAAAAAAATAAAAATAAAAAACATTTCAAGTTTTGGCAAGAAACGAAAATATCTCATGTGTCTCTGTAATATTTCTTCAACACCCAAATGAATGTTCGTCGGACTCGAGTACTTGATATTGCTTGTGCATAAGATTGTTCGGTCCAAAAATGGTAAGCATGGCAACAAGCCCCATATATCCCATGGCCCCGATTATTTTCTCGTGGGAACATATACCAAATGTAAGAGAAAACCAATGCTGTTGTAACATCCCGCTCTAGCGCACTGAGGACACTTATTCTTTGAGGACACTTGCTCGCAAGTGATCTGGACCCTTTTTGATGTTGGACCTTATATATTTGATT
>SNQJ01S0047340.1:91555-101870 GCA_010110895.2 Picea sitchensis | reverse complement strand
AAAAAAAAAAAAAAAAAAAAAAAAAAAGGATTGAGTAACCAGAAAGAGAAATTATAGGGGATAAAATAGTGGGAAAATAGAAAGGCGAAGGGAAATTTTCGTAAGTGTGAATTGGTTTCAAACAAGCCCCATTGTTGCAAAACCATCATTTTCTAGTAATTGTCAACAAATGCTTTGTTAAAGATTAGATTTTATTGCAACTTGTGGGTGTAAGTGTGTTCTTGATACATTATTCCATGGCTGTAACATATTAACTTAAGTATTAAACTTCTTGCATTATGGGTTGTCAGCATTAAATCTTAATAATTTTATGTTTAGAAACAAGAATGACGATTTTGCTACAACATTGTGATTTGGTATCGCTATGTTCTATCTGCATTGTGAATAGAATTGAACATTGGTTTGAAACTGTGTGTAATCCATTTTTTGTTTGCATAAAAGCCTGGTGGATCGACATAGTACATTGTCATATAATTGTTAAATGCTCCATCTTAGAACAAATTACCTAAGAAAATACAATATCGAAGAACTACGAGACTACCAAACCATGCCAGTGAGAAGAGGCGTTAAATCCAAAAAAGAAGCAGCAACGAAGACTCCAAGGCAAAAAAATTTAATAGCAAATCCATTAAAAAAAAAAGAACATCGAGTACTGTACATCTATCCTTAGAAATTGGACCCAGTTCTTTGGGCCAAAACATCGAACGTATCTACCACAAACACAGGCACAGGATCCGCAGCATGTAAGAGCCATCGATATGCTCTTCAACATGCATACAAAACTGATTACCATGCCTTTTTTTTTAGGAAATCCTTGCAGTTTTCTCCTCGATGGATCATCTTGTGGTAAAATTGATAGTTCTCAAAATCTTCCCATGAGGAAGAAGATGAAAAATGTTGCAGGGCAAATGGAATAGCCCTTAACTAAAATTTAGGACACACCAAGAAACCACCTCTCCATAGTCGAAAAACTTCAGGAACACAGGTTGCACGTGCAATTTCAGAGGCCCAAATTAGTCCATTCTGGGTGGAAGGAGATGACTAGTAGAAATATGCCTTGCACTAGTGGGAGTTCTGGTCCTCATTCCTAAAGATGTTAATTGTATATCCAGAGAACATGACAGTAGTCCTGCAATTGAATATTTTTTTGGCTTAAAATATATCTCTAGGAGCATCAACATATCATTTCCTTACAGTGAAAGTCTTCCACCCAAAACAGACTGATTTGGACCTCTGGAATTCCTACTTTCGAGCTGCAAAGTGTCTATTGCGTTCAGCATTGGTTTCTTTTCTGAAACTCCTTCTTTTGGTGTTGTCAGGACCACCATCACTGAGTCGGGAAGTTCTACCCATTATGGTTGATTTCAATTTCGGCACAGGAGTGGGAAGAATCTTTGCATTGCCATCATCCATTGTCGTATCATCATCCATCAAATCATCTTCTTCCGGCTTGGAATCCATGGCATCAACCTCTGCGCCAGCCATCAATGCAGCTGGGCAGGTTCTCTGAGCAGGAAGGGTTGCCTTGGAATTATTTGACTTGAAATATATCTCTCAGTGTACCAAGGGGCCATCTCCTTTTTTGCTCCTGGGCAAAGGGAGATGAGTAGTAAGAATATGCCGTAGAATACTGGGACCTCTGGCCATCTTGCCCAAATGTGTTTACTATATCTGGACAGAACTGTTGCCACAAGTTAATGAGAATTTCCGTTTTCTCCAGGCAATGTTTGAAATGAAAATTGGGGAGGGATAATATAACCCTCCACAAATCCTGGTTTAATGTGTATCAATGGAATATCTCCTTGAGCCTTTCGCTGATCAATGACAATCTCCAGGGTTCATGCATAATGAGTTGTTACCAATAAAGCTCACTAATTGCATATTTAGAAAAAAGTGTGAAGGTGGTGGTGACAACGAAGAGCGATTAAGAATTAGAGATTTCTTAAAGGTGTCAACCGGTCGACGCATGAAAGAGATTGCACCATGTTTGAAATGAATACTTGGAAAGGATAACACTCTTCTCCACAAATCTTGGTTTAGTTCGTAGTAATGACAAATATTCTCTGGCCTTCTGGACATTAATGACAATCTTAACGGTTCCTGCAGGATGAACTACTAGCATTAAAGCTCAATAATTGCATATCTGGAAATAAGTACGAAGGTAGCAGTGATGGTGAAGAGCGACCAAGCATTGTACATTCCGTCCACCTGCCAACCCGCAAAACAGATTCCAAGAAATTCCCAAGTATGGAAAGCGGTCAGGCGGGTTACAAAATATCGGGTCAGAAGATATACCCAAGAGACATCAGGGGCTGATGGTCATATTGCATCTCAGTGACAGATTTCGACCGACAATTTGTATATCGCAGAATTTCAGGTGTTGTTTATGCGTAGGGGAACAGTGGAAGCGCAATGTCGAGAGGGCAATTTGTATATTGCATAACTTTGGGTGTTGTATATAAAAGCATGAGACATTCGAAAAAAGTACCAAGTAAACAGATAGCGAAAGCATACGAGATGAAGCAGAATTTGTTTGCTAATTTGTAAATCGTGGAAGTCTGGGTGCTATTTACAGGTGGCGGAACACTGAAAACACAATGTTGAACCCGCCTATGCGGGAACCCGCGATTCAAAAAGTTTGTTCAATATGAAATGGGGAAGCGGTCAGTCGGGCTGGTGATATAAAAGTAACAATGGAAATCTGAAGACGTGAATCCGCCAAATCCCGCACCTAGACATTTTCCGAAAAACAAGTAAGTAAAGAAAGGGAAAGCACATGGAAAAAGAGAAAGCGGATGGAAATTTTCGAAAGTGGGAATTGTTGTAAGAAAGCACCATTGATGGTCTTAACAATAACTATGAAGTGCATTAAACATGTTAACAAGTTATTCAATCAAGGAATAGATACATCGAGTGATGTTTATAGTTTCCAGGATCTGTTTGTATAAGAGAAGCGTCAAAAAGTTACAAGAAAATCAATTTTTGGATGTTTAAGTAAAGTTTTTGTACAGTTAGCTTCACCGCAACTATAACAACGACAAATTTGAATTTTAATGTCCTCTTGTTCATATGATTGTTCCATTAGACTTCGCATAGTATATATTCTTTTATTTCAATTTGTTTGCTAATTTGTAGATCGCGGAAGTCCGGGTGTTGTTTGCAGGTGGCGGAACAATGGAAACGCAATATTGAACCCACCTATCCGGTAACTCGCATATTCGGAAAACCGCAAGCCAAAAAGTTTGTACAATATGAAATGGGGAAGCGGTCGGTCGGGCTGGTGATATAAAAGTAAGTGAAATATGAAGACGTGAATCTGCCAACTTCCGCACCTAGAAATTTTCCAAAAAACGAGTAATACATACTAAATATGTACTTCTATAAAGTATGGACATGAGATTTTATAGAGCATGTACGGATCCCACATTCCATACTTAGCCACCTTTTGGATCGTGGGTTCTCGGGCTTGCGGGCTCAAAATTGAGCATCTATTGTTCTGTGCCCTACAAATAGAACCCAGAATTCCGCGATATACAAATTGACAAGCGAACTTGCAGGTTGGCTGGCTCAACATTTCACTTCTATTGTTTCGTGTCCTCCAAACATCACTCTGAGTTCCGCAATATAAAAATTGACAAATGAACTCCAGGGTTGACGAGCTCAAGATTGTGATTGTTTACGGATGGTGATCCCTATCAACTATCTAACATTATCTAAAAACATTATTTTCAATACTAAATTATTAATATTAAATATTGATATTGTACAATTTAATTAGACAAAAAAATTTGTACAATATGAAATGGGGAAGCGATCGGTCGTGTTGGTGATATAAAAGTAAATGAAATCGGAAGACGTGAATCCACCAACTTCCGCACCTAGAAATTTTCCGAAAAATGAGTAATACAAACTAGATATGTCATTTTATAAAGTATGGACATGCGATTTTATAGAGCATGTACGGATCCCACATTCCATACTTAGCCACTTTTTGGTTCACGGGTTCTCGGGATGGTGTGCTCAAAATTGGGCCTCTATTGTTCTGTGTCCTACAAATAGCACCCAGAGTTCCGTGATATACAAATTGGTAGGCGGACTTGTGGGCTGGCTGGCTCAACATTGCACTTCTATAGTTTTGTGTCCTCCAAAAAACACTTGGATTTTCGCGATATACAAATTGACAAATGGACTCCAGGGCTGGCGGGCTCAAGATTGCGATTGTTTACGGATGGTGATCCCTATCAACTATCTAACATTATCTAAAAACATTATTTTCAATACTAAATTATTAATATTAAATATTGACATTGTACAATTTAATTACATAAAATTATTAAAGGATGTTAAATATCTTATTTAAGAGAAAAACATGCGTATTCGGAAACTCACGATCCAAAAAAATTGTACAATATGAAATGGGGAATTGGTAGGTCGGGCGGGTGATATAAAAGTAAGTGGAAATCTAAACATGTGTATCCGCTAACTTCCGCACCTAGAAATTTTCCGAGAAATGAGTAATACATACTAAATATGTACTTTTAAAAAGTATGGACATGAGATTTTATAGAGCATGTACAGATCCCTCATTCCATGCTTAGCCATTTTTTGGATCGCGGGTTCTCAGGCTGGTGGGTTCAAAATTGGGCCTCTATTGTTCTGTGTCCTACAAATAGCACTCAGAGTTCCGCAATATACAAATTGACATGTAGACTTGTGGGCTGGCTGGCTCAACATTGCACTTCTATTGTTTTGTGTCCTCCAAACAACACTCGAAGTTCCGCGATATACAAATTGACAGACGGAATCCAGGACTGGCGGGCTTAAGATTGCGATTGTTTACGGATGGTCATCCCTATCAACTATCTAACATTATCTAAAAACATTATTTTCAATTACTTAATTATTAATATTAAATATTGATATTGTATAATTTAATTACATACAATTATTAAAGGATGTTAAATATCTTATTTTTTTTTAAATGAAGGAAACAAAACAAAGCTTTTTTAAATTCTATCACCGCAAGCATAACAACGACCAATTTGAATTTTAAGGGTCTCTTGTTGATATGATAACACAATTGGACTTCACACAATATATATTCGTTTATTTCAAATTATTCCAGGAGATTAATTTTACCAAGTTCATCGATCAAGGAAAAGTGATGAAACAAGCAACATACTACATTTGCGTCGCAGTGCCATACAAATTGATAGGAGGACTTGCGGGCTAGCTAGCTAAAAAATTGCAATTCTATTGTTTTGTGTCCTCCAAACAACACTCGGAGTTCCGCGATATACAAATTGACAGACGAAGCATACAATCAAGAACCAACTAAACTCCAAACATGCCACAATAAAGATCCCACAAGGTTCCATAGAGCAGCACTCATCGACCTTTGCATCAAACAATTTGATATACAAAGAAAACACGTCGCGACATTGGTCTTCTCTTACATCTGGTATATGTTCCCACGAGAAAATAATCGGGGCCATGGGATATATGGGGCTTGTTGCCATGCTTCCCATTTTTGGACCGAACAATCTTATGCACAAGCAATATCAAGTACTCGAGTCCGAGGAACATTCATCTGGGTGTTGAAGAAATATTACAGAGACACATGAGATATTTTCGTTTCCTGCCAAAGCTTGAAATGTTTTTTATTTTTATTTTTTTTAACCGATATGCAATATTATATTGTCCTCATTTAAGGTAAATTTGTTGTGTATCTGAAAGTCGCGCATCATGTAGACATTGTTTGTGTTTTTCTTTAGGTATGCTTCATACGACAATTCTGCCAACCTAGGAAGCACATCTTGTAACAGAGGTTGCCTAATTGTGCAATGCATGGTTGTGTTTCCCACGGTTTAGATGGTAGCATTGAGGCAATGTCCATATATATATGGACATTTTTCACCGCATCACAGACAATCAATCATATCATCGCTTATCAAAGTGGAAGCAGAAGCATGAGAGTTGTATTTCACACATATAGGCTCAAAGGGGGTCGAGTATGCATTTTCTGCAACCAAAACACCTTCAACTTGGAACTCGAGCATAGGAATTAATACATTGAACAATATAATACACAATTTCACCCCCCCTTCAAAAAAATAAAAATAAATAAAACAAGCCACATAAATTTGGTGAAGGTTATTTGTATAAGCAAAGTGAGGATGATTCTGTGGATGTATACGCACAACATTTGTAGAGCTATCTAGTTTCTTCAGATCCTGTATTATGTCTGCTCGCAACTCTGTTACAAATGTTGCTTGGGTTGTGGGAAAGATCCTTTCTCTAACATCCCTTTTCTTTGTTATATTTTTTAAGAGCATAAATGGAAACTACCCTTTATGCAATTATTGTTCCATTGAGGAAAACAAATTTGAATAGGTATCGAACAATTGCAGTTGTAACATGGAACAATGAAATATTTTTGTAACTTACCCGAGATACATGCACATGCGAAAGTAAAGGACACAACTGGATATGGAAAACGGTACCATTGCCTTGTCATTGTCCAACTCTCCATCCTTTATATGGAGAATGTGTTGCAAGCCAAGTTTTCTCGCCAGTGTGACAGTTGTGCCAATGGTTCCGATTGGGTAAATATCACTGCTCTGTGCAAGCTAGTTGATAGTTGCGTCCGGAACGAAACGATATTCTGAACAAACAATGAGAATTTTTTCCACAATACTTGTTTCGTTGAGCGAAATAATCCAATCACAATCACCACGCTCATATACTATTTTGGAAAATATATTAAAATTTGTAATGGATATCCCATTACCCGACAATATCTGTTCTGCATGTTTCAGGACAAGTTGTGTAGGAATAGTCAGTGTCACTATCATCATGGCCTCCTTGTCTATCATGTCATCATGCATAATGGATCTAGTTGTGTTTGCCTTGTCAAAGTAGGTGCTATAGACGACCATTATGTTCCCGATGAACACTTGTCCAGTTCGGCAGTTGTTCAAGCCCTCTATTGATAGTACTTTAGGTGTTACAACTCTAGACCTAGTGACAATTTTTTAACAGGAAAACTAAAGTGAATGGTAGTGTGCATTTTTTTTTTGTATTCTTTTTTCACTGGCATAAATCTACAAGTAGACGCATAGCTTCGATGAACTATGGAACCAAATTTTTGCAACCACACCTCTTCGTCTACGGAACCTGCACTATGTTCGATGTCTCGTTTGTACTTGTTGATACCTCTTGTGAACTGCAAACCATGTATTGCAGATGACATCAACATATTCACCATGCCATAGATGAATAAATAGTCGAGGATATTTGTTTGGTAAACATACTAGGAACAAAATGTATACATATTTACCTTTGGCCTTGTCGGTCTGCTGATGTCTGGGATGACTGAATCCTCATGGCCATGTCACTAGTCCAATTTTTTATGATGCAAGCATGTGTATATGAACATCAGAAGGACTAAACAAGCATATGCATTGTATACTGTCCATAATATTTCTTATTGTCATATGCAGGGTGGAAGGAGATGGAATACGAAATAGGGTGTCAAGGAATATACTTAGGAAACATGAGGACCCGAGCGCCAAATTGCATGCCTCTAATTTTTTGACTGGAAAAATGTGTAACAGTAAACAGGGTGTGATGGCATGGCACAATGACCAATATGTATATCGCGGACCCCCGGAAGCCAGGGGAGTAATCTTGAACTTGCCAGCCCGGCACCCGCAATCGACAAAGTGGGTAAGTATGGAATAAGGTAGAAACGTGACCATAAATGTGAAATCGTTAGTCCGTCAACCGACGCACCAAGTCATTTTTGGAAAGACCACTAAGTAGAGCAATTAGAAAGCAAAAGAGATAATATAAAATGGAAAAAGTAGAAATGGGGAAGGCAGAAAGGCCCATTGCTGCCAAGTCATCATTTTCTAGTCTAATATTATACGCCCCCACCCGGTTTGTATATTTAATTTACTAGCACAGTTGGTATACCTTTTCGAATATTGTACCACATAACCCTCTGTTGTTGCACAAAACAATTCATCTTCCTGTCCAACCAACCTATTTCTTCCGAGGTAGCAACATCGAATATACAATGGACATGAAGGCAAGTTAGTATGAAGACAGACATGTAAAAGAAAGAAAAACAGTTCTATTTGTTCCAATGTAACAACAAACAGAATATGATTCACATGAGAATATGCAAAAAGATACGTAGTATATACATACAAGTAGACCAAAAAAATTATATTTGAAAAAAAAAGGGGTGCAAAGTAGCAGAACAAGCACAACAAACATACAAACAATAAATGAAATACTGAACACTGGAATATGAAATAAGAGTACAGGTATCCACCTCTGTAACTCCTCGTCTACATTTCTACCAAAGAGTCTGTTATCACACTAAATTGCATTGGGTCTTTTAGTTTGTTTTCATTCCCTTTTTGAAGCCTTAGATTTTAATTTTCGTTGAAAGTTTCATCCCTTTATTAGTTTATGATTAGTAGGACCCCTTAGATGATTAATTTTTTTATTTTTAGCTCTAGTTTGATCCTCAAATTGATTTTTGATCCCTGAACCATTTTAGCTTTTGATTTATTTTTGGTCTCTTTCATGACTTATGTGACACCTCTTCCTCTTCACTCACGATCTCGTAAGCATGCCTCATTGTCCTTGCTTATCTGTCCAATCACATTTTGGAATGGAAGTGTTGCCTACTCATCAGGCAGTTCCGTAGCGCCTATCACGTTCATCATACTTCCACCTTGAGTCATGATTTCCACCACTGATGTCATGTGCCTTGTTTTCAATGCCAGAAGTTAGTTAAATATGCCTTCAAAGATCTTGCATTTATGAGCCTTGGTAACGGTTTCTAATTTTGAAAAACTCAACAGTGCTGCGCTGCGCAAATTCACAAGTTCTGATTAGGCGACTGCATGTCAACCAAATTCGATGCTGAGAAAGATTCCAGGGCTGAAGTTTTCTCAATTTCATCCTAATATTGCGTTGAAGATCTCAACATGTGTCTACTCCACAAGTATCCCATGTTGCCTCCTCTGCATATTAATTTTCACAGGAAATTTGTGCTCGGGTTTTCGGTTTACTAAGCTTGCACAGTAGTAAGGGACCCATATTTGCATGGTAACCTTGTCTTTTCTCCTCTTCAGACCTGTAAACTTATTTTCTTGTATCTATGGTCTGATCACTATTGTTTGCTTTAACCATTGAAATTGCAAGCATGTAAATATCCTATCCTCTATGTATGCGTTGCACTACCCAGAGGCACTGCTCAAACCCTCTCTGTTTTCCTTGCTTCCTTTCACCTCAGAGTTTGGCGTTTTTACTCAATTGCAGAGGGCCAATTTCAGATTAATCCCTCACTGTTTACAATCCAGAATACTTGTACAAGCCTAAGGGTTTAATTCCTAAATTCGAGCTTGAATTACTAGCATTAGTCTGTCTAAAAGGGTCAACCTTATATATTTGAAGCCATATTCAAAGCCTTCTTGATCATTACCATCCCTTAAGCCTTTCAAAAACCCTCATTCTGAGCCATGGAGACTCCTCAATTGAGGAAGACACACAAAGGTGGCAAGGTGGTTAGGACAGAACCGGTGGACATGCATCTTTTTGATACAGAGCCCATGGCAAGAGAGACCTTTCAAAGAGTAGGGTGCCTCTCTTTCTGTTAGAACATGCAGAGCGGCCATCCAGAGGTAGCAAGACAATTTGCATTACAGTTTGATGGCAGGAAAACCAAGGTTGGGGATTCAGAGTTTGAGGTGATTGAAGCCTCTATCTTAGCTACAACAAGGATTCCCATTATAGGTGAAAAGTGGTTCAAAGCCATGGCTTTGAGTTCAGCCTATGCAAAAGATCTTTTTAAACTTGAATATCAAACCAATGATTTTTCCAAAAGTATGCCAAGGAGTCAATTGATTGAACAATTTGACAGATTATTGAAGATCATACAGAGATATTTTACTTGTGAAGGGAAATTTAACACATTGTACCAATACCATATAAGGTTGTTGCTACATTTTACTGGTAAGGTTGAGATGAATATTCCCTATTACTTGTTGAGGAGTATGGGTAGGATGTTAGACAGAATACAAGCCAAATCTAAAGATGTGGATTCTAGCCTTTTCCACTCTGGATTAATCAGAATGCTAGTCTCTGAGGAATTGGGTAAGAAAGAGATTTCATGGGAGCATTTTGTTGTTACCTCTCATTTCAGGTTGGATCTAGCACCAACTCCTCAATCACAGAAGGCAAGTCCTTTGTCACCCACCAGTGCTACTAAAGCAGGGACCAGTAGGAAGAGAAAGGG
>SNQJ01S0047340.1:73831-87973 GCA_010110895.2 Picea sitchensis | reverse complement strand
CCTTTCAAAGAGTAGGGTGCCTCTCTTTCTGTTAGAACATGCAGAGCGGCCATCCAGAGGTAGCAAGACAATTTGCATTACAGTTTGATGGCAGGAAAACCAAGGTTGGGGATTCAGAGTTTGAGGTGATTGAAGCCTCTATCTTAGCTACAACAAGGATTCCCATTATAGGTGAAAAGTGGTTCAAAGCCATGGCTTTGAGTTCAGCCTATGCAAAAGATCTTTTTAAACTTGAATATCAAACCAATGATTTTTCCAAAAGTATGCCAAGGAGTCAATTGATTGAACAATTTGACAGATTATTGAAGATCATACAGAGATATTTTACTTGTGAAGGGAAATTTAACACATTGTACCAATACCATATAAGGTTGTTGCTACATTTTACTGGTAAGGTTGAGATGAATATTCCCTATTACTTGTTGAGGAGTATGGGTAGGATGTTAGACAGAATACAAGCCAAATCTAAAGATGTGGATTCTAGCCTTTTCCACTCTGGATTAATCAGAATGCTAGTCTCTGAGGAATTGGGTAAGAAAGAGATTTCATGGGAGCATTTTGTTGTTACCTCTCATTTCAGGTTGGATCTAGCACCAACTCCTCAATCACAGAAGGCAAGTCCTTTGTCACCCACCAGTGCTACTAAAGCAGGGACCAGTAGGAAGAGAAAGGGTAGAGCCCACGTTCAAGTTTCAGAGATCAGCAAGTAGGTCATAGAAGTTGAGGAGGAAGTTTGTCCTTCTCCACACAGAGATTTTTCACCACCTCCTCCACTAGGGTTAGAAGAGGTGCCTTCTTCTACCAAAGCTACATCCAAGAGAGGGAAGAAGCTTATCTTTCCCTCTTCTCCTCCAGTAGTCAAAATCAAGGGTAAAAGACCTTTCACAAGGTCATCAATTCCTAAGGAGGTTTTAAAAGAGTAGTCCTTACCAGAAACCCCTATTCAAAAGAAGAAGGGAAAAAGCATAGAAAAGTTTGTGGAAGAAAAACAATAAGCCTTTGTACAGAAAGGGAAAGGTAAAGGTACTAAAATACCTTTGGAGAGAAAATATGAAACCTCTGTGAAAGACTTTGAGAAGCCTGTGATAAGAAATGAAGAAACTCCTATGCAAAGGAAGAAAGGTAAAAGCAAAGCCACCAAGAAACCTGATGAGGTGGACAAGACACTTCCCATGCAGGTGGAAGAGGAGACCGAGAAAAAACCTCTTGAGACTGTGCATAACATTGCTCCTCCTGGCAAACAGACCTTCAAGAGACTTATCAGGCAACTTAAAGATGCAAGAAAGGAAGTGGCTCAATTGAAAAAGGAAGCCATGTTTGACAGAGCCAAGATGACAGAGCTTATGGATGGCTATAGTCACACCCTTGACTTGGCAAGGTTTGCAGCAAGAAGGGTCGAGCCCCTTCATAGACAGCTAAAGAATCTTTACAGACAGAACAGAGGCTTTCAGTCTCAGAATAGGAAGCTAAAGGGAGAGATGAAGCACTTTCAAGATGAGGTAGCCCAAAGAAATTTACAGGTGTTGGTTGAAGCTGCCATTGAGGATGACAAACCAACAGCTAAGGAGAGCACAGCTACACTGAAGAAGCTTGTCAATGCTAAGAAGAAGAAGTATGTTGTGTCAATTGAAGA
Organism: Picea sitchensis; assembly: GCA_010110895.2. Lineage (NCBI taxonomy): Eukaryota > Viridiplantae > Streptophyta > Pinopsida > Pinales > Pinaceae > Picea > Picea sitchensis. Next base: position 86,340 of record SNQJ01S0047340.1, on the reverse strand, counting down.
TCCTCTTTCTACGAGAAAGAGTGTGAGGTTAAGTGTCAAAATGACAAAATAGATGGTAAAAGGTAAGCCCCATTTTTTAGGATGGTTCCTTTTTGGGAGGGTTAACTGATATGCAAATATTATCNATATAGGGTTCTAAGCATTTAGCTATCTGGATTTTGAGTTTTTTCTAAGTACTAGTTTCACCCAGTGGTAAAAGGCACTACCTATTGTACGGTCAAGGAACCTAAGTAAAATGGTTTTGTCATCATGAAAGAACACAAATTGGTCTGCACATGTTTAAGATTTGAAGGTGTTTCGCTTTTGGCAATGCTACCCAAACCTGCACACAGACGCAGTGTAAGTGGCGCTACCTAATATTGGGCAGAGAATAGAGTTGTCACACAGACACAGTGTAAGTAGCGCTACCTAATGGTGCTACTTAATATTGGTCAGAGAACATAATTGGCACACAGGCTCAACACAGGGGTGCTACCTACAGGTGCTACCTAATATTTCACAGAGGGAAAAGGTTAGCACACATATGCAGCACAAAGGCGCTACCTACAGGCGCTACCTTTTCTCCTTGTAGTGCGCTACCCAAATTCACTAACCAAGGAAGCTGCCAACAAACACCAGAGATCTAGGAGGACCAAGCTAACCACTTTGGGATAAATTAATGATGGACAAGGTTGTGGAAACATCATCTAGAATCATGAAGACAACCACATGCTCTGAAAGACACATGGAAAACAAGGAGATTCACATAAAAAAAAAATCAATTCAGTTTGAAGTTCAGTTGGATTAGTCACCAACATTTTCCTGTTTTATAGCATAGGTGGTTAGATAAGTTGTTAGAGAAAATAAATGTTTAGAGTTTTTCAAGGGAAGGAGGCCAACTCGTATCTCCAGTTGTTGCCTCCTTTTTTGTTATAAATAGATAGATCAATTGCTTTAGTAGGTTCAGATGGTTGAGCAAGGCTCCCTTCTACTGTAATATTTTGATGAAGTAACTGTGATCTAGTGATGTACTGACATTAAGACTTTTTGACTAATGGAAATCAGGTTCTCTTTCATCTTATTTGATTCTGATGCTTTGTGTTCATTCTTTGAATGATTCACATGAATGATTGTGGTGATGTTATGATGGATGTTTGATCATTATGTTATCATGATGTTTATTTAGCTTCCTTAGTTTCTTAGTTCAAGAAGATATTGTGTTAAGAAGCTTTCCTCCTTAGGATTTTGTGGACCTGATGTTTACAACAACCCCTACACTTCTCTCATTCAAGTCTTCCCTCTATTCATACTTACTCCCAAACTACTGATTGAAGTTAGCCGAGACCTTAATTCTTGGTGCATGCTAGCCATGTTATCTGAGTTAGAACATTATCATTTGAGTCATTTTCCATTTGACCCTTTAAATACCCTTACATTCACTTATAACTTGATGGGTATTGGGCTTGCCTTCTATGCAATCTGAAGGTGACTCCTAGTGCTAACAGAGTCCATCATCCTCTCCAAGCATTCTGTTTGTTTAAATGTAGCAATGCAGGAAAAATACAACGAACATGAAGGAGGTTAGAAAGCAGGAAGACATGTAATGAAGATAAGTTATTATGTAGGAAGGTACGCAACATTTACATACAATAAAATAGGTGAACACATATACAGACAATAAATGAAATACAAAACAATGCAATATGAAATAATAGTACAAGCATGTACCTTTGTATCTCCTCTTCAACCAATGCAATCAAGACTTCGTCGTTTTCTCCAGCTATTTTGTTTGTTTGAATGTGGGAACGCACAAAATAAAATGAACATGAATGGAAGCTAGTATGCACCGGAGAACAAGTAATATGTACATACAGTAAATGAGACTCAACTAATAGAATAAAATATAGGTAGAAACATGAACCTTTGCACTTCTCCATCCATAGTTGTAAATATATAATTTTTTTCCCTGTCCAAAATATATTACAAGCCACAAAAATATTATGAAATTGCATGGCCATAGCTAAACAATTTTTGGTTTTTCATGGAAAAGTATCTATATATGCTTCCACCCATGGAAATACATGTTCTTTATCCTCTACACAAACTGTTGTGCCCACAATACAAGATTTTGGTTTTCCGTGGCAAACTACCCAAATATGCTTCGAGACATGACAATATAATTTTGCAGTATCTTTGTTGTACATATCATATCTCAAGTACAAGACAAATTGTATCGTGGTCACACCAATCTGTGTAGAGGATAAATAACATGTATTGTCATATGGGCACATTTCACCATACATGGTTTATAAGTGCATCTTGCATATGTTTTATTTTAACAAAAAAACAACGGATATTGCAATTACACATGTACTTCTCGAACTATTTTTCATGCAACTATTGTCTATCATGTCAACACTGAAGAACCAACAAAATCTCACAGCAGAACGGATATTGACCTCGCTAGATAGGGAAAATAACACAACCGCATGTCCACTTGTGGGTGCAGGGGTTGAACACCGTAAAGCACCCCAAAAATAATAATAATAATACAAAAAAAAACAACTCCAACTGTCAGTGCAGGACCCCAACCCTGCAAAGCCGAAGCAAACAAAAGAAAACAGCAAGCACCAAACCAACGAGAAAGCACGAACATGCCCAACTGCAGCCCCAGGGCCCCAAATCGTAAACTTGAGCCAAACAAACACAACTAGCAACCGACGAACCAACAAACAAGCAACAACCACCGAACCAGTAAACAACATATGTATCTCCAATGATTACAAAACTACAGCCGAAGCACAGAAGGAACCAGAAACATATGACGAGCATGCTAGTAGAAATAAGAAAACATTCTTACTTGCAAACTGCAAACACTGAACAACAAAGAAGGAATAGAAAATGAAACTATGGCATGGAAACTTACTCCGAAACGATGAAAGGCAGAAGTGCAAGTCAAATTGTGAACCAAACAACAACAACAAGCAACAACTGATGAACCAGCGAAGAAGAAACACTCACTGAACCAATAAACAATGTATGTATCTTCAATGATGATGAAATTGCATTGCAAGGCTAGAAGAAGGATGAAACATACAATGCTTATTCAACCAGCGGTGGACAACAATATTGTCCAAAATCACTGCAACATTGTATGGAAAATTTCAAGGAAAAATGTACTCCGAGAAGTGTATTTAGATAAACATTTAAGGTTGTCAGGCTGTCTAAGGGCCTCACGCTATGCAAACATTTAAGCTATCAGGCCTGTTGGAGGACCTCACGTCATGTAAAAATTTAAGCTGTAAGGCCTATTTAAGCACCTCAAAAAAGTGTCAATACATTTCAATACAAATACAAAGGAGTAATAATAATAATAGTAGCATAATAAAAAAATAAATCACAATACAAGGTTATAAACTTTGGAATTATTGGTCACTATAAACCTTGGATATCTAAACATTTCAATATGATTAGTACAAATAAAATAAAATAAAAAGCACCGTATATGATCTAAGAGAATGCTAGCAGAAAATGCTAAGACAAACATTCAAACTAATGCTAGCATTAATCCACCTTCGAGCAATGCATAAGAAAATATATGATTCAAAAAGACCGTATACGATCAAATACTTTGGATATGCCAACATATATAACATTGGGAATAGCAAAGCCGACAATAAGACCTCCAATCTGTTATCCAATTAGATCATGACATATAAGGTACTTTTTATTATATAAAAATCAATGTTTTTAGTTCCCTAGTTCCAACAATAGATATTATAGAAATATTTGTGGTCAAAGGACAAACTAATATGAAGTCAACGAATTATCGATCGTTGTAGTCCCTCTATGCCTTCGACAGGGACTAATAACTCCTAAAAAGTCAAATCGATACCTAATGTTGCTTAACTACATGTTCTAAATATTTAAATGTTGGAATATTCCATTTGGTCAAGGGTTTGATGTATTTGATTTGAGCAATTTACAATGATTAATGCACCAATAGCTCATTGCACCTAAACGATATTGGTAAACCCCCAATGATTTGGTGTTTAAGCTTGGCAATCATACAATTACATGGGTTGGAGTATTCATATGGTATGAGGGTTTGAGTGTTATGAGTGATTATCATACCTAAGGATCTAAATAAATCTTTTCTAACACCTCAATTTTGGTCTGTAGAATGTAATGTAATGTAAATATGTGAACTAGACTATGGGTTGAATAGTATAGTCGAGGGCCAAGGAATGTAAATGATGTACATTAAAGTTATTAATAAAAAAATACAATGTTGGCTACGAGATGAGGGCTACTAAAACAATGGGGGGATTATTACTCCACGAGAGAGGAACGAGAGGGGGATAAAGGGGCCGAAAGGGGCCAAATCCATAAATATTATAATATTTCATTATAACTCAAAGCCCTTACCTTAGCTTATGTAAAAGGGATATCAACCTTGAAATGCATGCAAAACTAGTTGAGGAGGACTTCCTTGAGTGCCAAGTGGCAAGTTAGAAACATGCATACTTATTCTTTGTTTTTGGGAGATAACTATCATTGTGTCCATCGTCTTAACTAGCAGTATGTCCAACATTCTACCATCCTTCTAGCCTGTTACAAAGGGAGATGAGGAATGAAGCCAAGCTTGTGAAGGGGGATGGATTATACATCTATTGTGGAAAATTGATATTGAGAACCTTTGATATTTCACTGCCCAATCTTTTTGAAGCTTAGTAAGGGGTGTGGTATCCTGAGGGACTGCATTGCAGAGAAGGAGATCCACCTTTTGGGTTGTGTAGACTAAAGGGGAAAGAGAATTGGTGATTGGGATGGTTGCATGAGTGATTAGGCTGAGAAAATTAGTGGGAACTGGGTTGAGAGAGTTCTTGTTTGTCCTTGTGGACTTATATCCCCATCACGGGGGTGGCCTGTTGTAGAAAGACCTGGTGCAATAGTGCTTATGGTTGGGAGGAACGTTCCACGTCAGTAGCCAGTTGGCATAATTATTATTAAAAATAAGCATTATGATTATATGTGTTTTTGTTGTTAATTATGTGATTTTATGTGCTTAATTGTTTTAATGAATATATGTGCATTTATAGTATATATGAATGTTATCATAATTTTTATATGATTTTGCATGTCATTTTGCATGTATAATTTGCATTATATGACAGGGAAGAACAATTACATGTTATCAGAGTTTAATGGTATGGTGAAAATGTGGAAATTGGAGAATATTTCCAAGTACCCCACCATCCCAACGGGAACATGGGTGGTTGGGTACATTACAAAGTGGTATAAGAGATAACTACAATAGTTGGGTTGCATGGGCCAAACACCAAAGGTGGAGTACGCAGAATTGCAAAGGTGGAAATTTAATACACCTGCAAATTATTTGTTAAAATTTCCTAGGAAAAAATTTGGAAAAAAAATCTAGGAAATATGAAGAGATGGGGCTTAGGGGTTAAAATTCCCAATTTTAACCTCTAATTGATTGATTACAAGCTTGGAACTGGTTGAAATTAAAGTTACAAAGTAGCCATGAGAAATTGGGTAAAACTCCCCAATTTTTGAGCGAATTCAAGTGGAATTTGTGACCATGGAAACCATTCAAGAAATTGGGCGAAGTTGGGAAAAGCCTCAACTTATGAGTAAAATCTGCCAAAAAATCAGTGTGGTGATGTTGTGTTTCAGGTGTAGAGGTTGAATTGACATGCACATGACCGAAATTGGCCATGGGAAACTTAATTATAGAGTCTCATAGCGGCCAAGAAGGAAAATTTCGAAAGTAGACATTTTTGAAAATTTGGGGATTTTCGAAATTTTTTCATTCATGGTGACATGGAGGCCATGTGTTAGGTGACGTGGCAAGTTCATAGTGGCGGGCCATAATGATAGGGTGGTAGGCATGGTGGCAAGCTCAAGGGTTCCCAATGCACAATGGTGAGCTCGAGGGGTTACATAGGGGCCACGACGAATGAGGTGGTGAACTCCAAAGCCATATGCAATATCCTAGTTATTTAAGGAAGTTTTGAAAAGTTTCAAACTTCTTTGATTTGGATGAGAGCTTGACATGTATGTGGAGTGTGGTAAGATGGTATTAGATCCTTTTGTGCCATTAAGATCCATCCAACTAAAAGCTTTGATATCATTCTTAGTCATTGATCTCCCTTCATCCTCCATTGTCTGATCTAGGGAACGAGCAAGTTGTGCACCGATAGTAAAGGTGCGGGATGGAACCTTCCCATCACCACAACCAATGGATGGGCACCAAGTGGAGACATGGAAGAGGAGCTGGAGGTTTGGCTTTCATGCATAAATTATAAGCCTTCGGGCATGTAAGAGAGTGGCCAAATTAGTGAAGAATCGAGCCAAAGGAGAGTGTGGCCAATTGAGGAGAAATCAAGCCAAGGTCAAGGAGATGTCAGTTAATGAGAAATCATGCCCAAGGAAAGAAGCCCAGATTGTGGAATCGACTCATAATGATATTTTGAGTTTTGTATGATATTTTGAGTTTTGAATAGAGTTTGTATATAGTATTGAGTAATTGAAAGCATTGTGTATTATGCTTTTGAACTATGTGAATGTGTGTCTTTTATTGATGGGTTCTAATGCTTAATGAACAATGGTTTTTTTGTACATTATGCAAGAGAAATTCTGAACAATTTGTGAATGTAAATATCCCACTATGATCGAGGATAGTCTGAAGAAATAGGAGGCAAAATTATCTATTTAAAATGAGTTTGAGGGAAATGAATCTGAGGTGAAGAGTCGGAGTTTCCATAAACTTCATAGAGGGTCCAAAATTGTAGAGGAGAGGCGATTCAATTGTGATCGTTGATTCCCAAGGATCAAACAATGGAGATTAAGTCACGAGGTTGGGTTAAAGTATCGCAAACAGGAAGTGCACTGGAAAATATGATTTAATCCTAACCCTTGGTCATTCTAGATCAACGCTGAAGATTCCTTAGACCATTGGAGTTATATCGTCGGGAGTCGCTCGTCGTGAATTTGTTGGATAAGGACTACAAAGTTTTTTTAGTTCTGATGAAGACAAGTTTCGAGAGATCAACGGTGGAGGATGACCCTTCAGATCGAAAAGATTGAAAACCAAGATTATGTAATTGAGAGATTACTAGTAGGGACTTGTCAAACTCTACTTTAAATCACCGACGACGATAAAGGTAAATAAAATCGATGATGTATGCAATGATCAGATTAATGACGAGGATTTATTCAAGGTGAACAAGATCAAGGTTTGGGAAGAAGGCTCATGGCATCATTATGTTGGAGTGGGAGTTTCATAGTGGGTCCAATCTTGTCAAGGACCCCACACATCGTCAGGATAGATTGAACCCAAGAGAAGATCGATAATCCATGGCCAATGACAATAAAGCTAAGGCTAGCTTCAACAGATCGATGGTGAGGATCAATTAGAGGAAAGATCGATGGTGGAGGTTGATCTATTGGATCAAAGGCGATACTTTGAAGGGAAAAATTTCAATAGACTTAAGACCAATTTTATCCAAATCGAGGATGAAGAATGATCAGGGAAGAAGATCAACGAAGAAGGATGGTCGAAGTGGTCCCATCTTTGTCAGGACTGATATATCGTCAGATCTATGTGCGTCGATACTCCAGTAAAGAGGGAGACAACGACGACGTTTAGCACCTGGTCATAACGCTTGGTCCTATGGAAGGATAGTGTTTGGGAAATGAAGTTCCAATGCTAGTTTTGATAGGCGTTCGGTTACAACAAATAGTCATGTGGAAGGAAAGGATCTTAAGGCACAAATGAAACAAGTGATCGGATCTTAAAAGAGGGGTTAAGGTCGATCCAAAGAGCGATTGAGCTAAGTTATTCTATCAAACATTGTTAGAGGTCGAAGGATAATTGAGGATTAGAACCATGGTTTTATTTGAGGAATGAACAATAGGAGACAATCTAGAGAGCAACCCGAGTTGTGGAGCTACTAATAGGGTTGCTTGAACTTTGTACCACACCGATGCTCCATTTCAAATTTTTATGCATTGAGACTGTTGCGTTTGTACTATACCACACCACTAATGAGGCATCTCATAAAACAAACCAAGATGGTAAATTATTATGTATTTTTCTTGTTGTGTTGTAGTACACATCACCGATGCGTTTTATTTATCTGACGCACCACGGAGGAAAATTTTTGTTTCAAAAACTTGGCAGTGCATTCAATTAATAGAACAAACTAGTGTATTTATCTCAATCAACACACTTCTTATCATATTAGCGGTGCTTACCATAAGATGCACTGCACTGAACATTTGTGAAAATTTGGCCCATTGTCATTCTCTTTACATCACTGATGCGTTTTTTTTTATCCAACCACACTAACAGGTGAAATTGTTGTATATGAACTTACATTGTGTGATGTGTTAATATAAATGCATCGATGCTACCATGCTATTGAAGCACCGACGTTTTGTTTAACGATGCATTATGTTGTCGAGAGCACCAGTTATAGGGTGTCCACCGAAACTACACAACGCAATGATGTGTTTGGATAACATAAATGCACTGCCGACAAATTTTTATGAAATGCGTACATGATGGCGCAATTTCGCTTATTGACAATACCAGTGCGCTATAGTTTCTAGACCATCGGCTTGATATTTATCGGTGCACCGTATATTATAACATACCAGTGTGGTTTCTGTCAGTATGGGCACCGCTCCGTTATATTGATTCATTGCAAATTAAGAAATGCAATTTGTTGCTAAGAACACACGAGGGTGACCGTGTTATTGAAGCACTATCGTTTTTTTTTAACGAGATGTTGTGAATAATAGAGCACCGACCATGGGGCGTCAAAGGAAACACCTTACAATATCAAATCAGTTAAATGTTCTGATGTGGAGATGTTAATTGCACCGATACATTTTTTTAAACTGGTTGCACCGCTCAATTATATTTCTTGTGTCATTTTTTAACGGTGTGCTTAGTTAAATGGAATGCACTGGTGCGTCGGAGCTAGAAAAGCACCGACATGTTATTCTCTAAGTGTTGTCCTTTATAACACACCAGATGTGGGTCATTTATTAGGATGCATCAGAGGCAGTGCTTGCTGTTAAGTTAAAACTTGGATGCACCAGAGGTGATGCTCACTGTTAAGTTAGAGTAGGATGCACCACGCTGGGGCGAGCCGAATTGAAACAACACACCGCGTGCAAATGATTTTTTTTTTTTGAAAAAACTCCCAAATTTTAAGCTACATTCAAATTTTAAACTCATGAAAAATGAAATGGGAAGGTAATAAACAAATTACCTGGACTCTTATGTCTTGAGGAGGCACGGTTCCACCATTGAGATGCAATGAAAATTTGTGGTAATTTCCGAAAAAAAGAAATGTGTGGAATATCGACTCGTGGAGCTATCCAAATCACTTAGAAGCACCGACAACAGGGCTTCCATGAAAATAGAGTAAGCACCAGTGCTTGCTTGAGAGATTGGAAGCATTGGATGAGGTGTTACAATGAAAAGCGGTCTCATAATTTCTTTTTATTTACCCTTACCGTGGTGTGCCATCAGACATTTGGTACACAACGATACATAAGATTCTATGGTATCAGTGCACTTTAATCGATGCTTGTTATTTTTTATAACTTATGACGATGTGCTTGAACATCTACACTCCAGTGCATTATGTTTTAGTTGAGTACCAGGGCAAATTTACCATATAGGCGCACTGACAAAATTTGTTCGCAAGAAAGTTCCAACCACTCGTGTCCACTAACAACCTATGCTATGAACAATAACTGTGCGTTTGATCATTTTATCATTGGTGCGATATTTTTCGATGTGCACCGGGGTGCATAGTACTGACAGGCGCACCGAAGAAAAAAAACCTCCTCAAAGACTTCTGACTGCTTGAGTCCGCTAACACCTGCGCTATGAATAGTAATGGTGCATTTAATCATTTTAGCACTGGTGCGATATTTTTAGATGTGCACCGATGCGTATAGTAATGAAAGGCACATTGAAAAAAAAAACTCCACAAAAACCTCTAGTTGCCCGCCTTCGCTAACAACCTTTGTTATAAACAGATAAGGGATAATTTTTACGGGGAGGTTCTGTAAAAACCTTCACAAAAAGGTGTTCTCCTTGTAGTGGAGGCATTGTGGCTTGATGGATGTGATGGGAAGCATTGTGGAGCTAAATCTTGAAAAGCGTATAATGGATTAACACTTTGTAAAACTTATCTAATTTGCTTAGAAGTTCATAGCTCTTTACAAGTGAAAATGATACATATGTGTACAAGGAGGAATGATTAAATCATTAATCATTGTGGTCCCTAACCACTAACGTCATTCATAGTGAATGCCGATACTCACAACCTTTTTTCTGGAATCAAATCGATTATGGCTTGATTTGGCTTGGCCAAAATTGATCATTGATGTTATATTGGATTGATCTTATAAACTTTGATCACCTAATTGGTGGTCTTGCTCATCATACAAACCGTGATATATCATTGTCATACATTATTAATAAGTTGTTAAATTGGCTCATCAAGTCATCTTTTGATTTTCCTGCTAAAGCTAACACCAATCTAATCCATTGCTAATGCTACACGTATGATGCGTCAAAGATCAAGCAATGGTTGTGCATGGGGTTTCAAGTGCGAAAAAGAGTAAGCATAAACCACATAAGAGGGTAGTGTTATGAGCTCTAATGTTTCTTTGGCATGAACAAGAAGAGTGTTTATGCACATCCTCACATGACAATGTGGGGAGATTTATAACAACAAAATTACATCTTCCAGTGGTAAGAAAAGTTTGTGACTTTAAAGCATAGACTTTACTTACAAATTACACTTAAAAAACTAAAATGATTGAAGCTCAGACTTAGGAACATACCCCTCTAGGATGTCAACCACTTATAGGTGCATGCCCTTGAATCCTTATTTTAATCAGAGCATGCAAGTTTTCATAGTTCCTCATAATGTTGTTTTAAACTTTTAGATGTAAACTGGACACTCCACGCATCATTAGGGATTAATAGTTGTTTTGAAGTATCATTGAAAAATTATTTGTATTAATAATTAGATTAAAAATAATATAATATTGAGGTAAACACCCCTATCTATATATCTATATCCCTTGAATGGACAATTATTATCATGGTGAACTATTAATAATAATAATAATAATTAGATTATTTAGACATCAAATTGATGTATGAGACCCCTTGTTTGTAAGACAAGGGACCCCTAAAATCTATGGAGGTATACATACCCTTGAACATGTAACCTCCCCAAAAGAAACACACGTTCTTAACCATTAAACCCTAGTTATCCTCCACAAATTTCTTTTTAAAAAGACACTTTCTCACCTCCACTGAACCACCTTTTTATCTCGACTAAACCACCTTTTCATCTCGAGAAGCCCCCATGTGACCGAGGGTTATAAGATAATGATCGCACCCGAGAACCGTCCCGTGAACGTAACGAATCCGTCAATATCAGGGCCCGTAAATTAACCCGCCGTTAATGGATTCCGTCAAGCAGAAAACCTTATAATCGACCCAAACCCCAGCGATGAAAGCAGGTCGGCTCGATCCCCACGAGGACCAAATGCGCAAGCTTTCTGTTGTATATAATGATCTCGATTTGTTGATCCAAACGTCCCGTGTTCGAATCTCTCAAGGTGGGAAAGATTCGCAAAATTATGGAGTTACGGCCCCATATTTGATGCCAGGTAACCCTCCTTATCATATTTATTTTTGGACTGTAAAATTTTGTCATGCTTTTAAACGTTCTCTGTGCCATCACTGCGATTATACTATTCCCTGCGAAATTTGTTGTTGAATTGCACACACTTTTGTGTGAAACCCCGATTTTTATTTATTTGCAATTATCGGCTGAAATTTAATTTTAATTCTGATACAATGAATATCTGCATCTTATCATTTTTCTGCTGTTTAAATGTTTCCTTACATATTGTTTCAGATTTGTTAGTTGATGTAGATTTAATTTAATATTCTGATTTTTCGCAGTTGGACGTTTCTGTTGTTTTATTGTTAGGGTTATTAGGTCCATTTCACACCGGGTTATTTAAATAGTTTTGGGTTTTCTTTTGGGCAGATTGGATGGATGGATGATCAGTGCTTGCATATTCATTTATCAAACAAAATTATCTTATTGTAACATACAGTGGCAAATGGTGATTATTCAATTTTTACTTTCAAGGAAAACTTTAACACGTTTCAATTTGAAGCTCTTCCATACTTATTTTCAAGCAAAGTTTCACCTGTTTGGATTCTATTGCTTTTGCGGTTATGCTTTATCAATTCTGCTATTTTAGAAGTTTGTTTGGAGTTTACTATTCTCAAGCTTCCTCGCTTGATGCTTATCAAATTTTATTAATTTAAAAATTTATTTGAATTTAGTGGTTACACGTTTTCATAGTTGAAGTCCAGTGGACAGGTTACTTTGTTGCCCCTTTAATGTTGATGATTTTAGATGTGTATAATGTTTTCTATCACAAACTAG
>SNQJ01S0047340.1:50118-71378 GCA_010110895.2 Picea sitchensis | reverse complement strand
TGCAAAGTCAGTGTCCTGATGTTTTGTGTCTTGTGGCAGTTGCGACGCCAGAAGGAATGCAACAGTGAATAAAAATTCATTGCAAGGTCGAAGTGTGATACCTCTGGGGTAAGCTTCTGATCCCATATCTGATTCCCCATTTTTTCCAGCATTGGAATTATTATATCTCTTGGGTCTTTTGGAATTATTATATCTCTTGGGTCTTTTGTATGGTTGTAGGAGACTATCCACCGCGTATACAACTCCAGTTAAAAGCTCATCAACAATGGCCTCAAGCCACATTAGACACATGTCATCGAATGTGTCTACGGCTTCAGTTAAAAACTTCTCAACAATGACTTCAGGTTACAGGGAAAACTCAAATGTTGCAGCTAAAGGGGCTACAGTTAAAAACTTCTCAACAATGACTTCAGGTTACAGGGAAAACTCAAATGTTGCAGCTAAAGGGGCTACAGTTAAAAACTTGTCAACCATGACCTCAAATTGCCCACTGAAGTCCAATGTTCCAGCTAAGGGTGCTTCAGTTAAAAGCGTTTCAGGAATGACCTCGGGTCACCCTATAAACTCCAAGGTTGCAGCTAAGGGTAGTTCAGTCAAAAGCATTTCAGGAATGACCTCGAGTCACCCTATAAACTCAAAGGTTACAGCTAAGGGTGCTTCTGTTAAGAGCATCTCAACAATGGCCTCGGCTCACCCGGTGAACTCAAATGTTCCAGCTAAGGGTGCTTCTGTGAAAAGCATCTCAACAATGAGCTCGACTCATCCGGTGAACTCAAATGTTAAGGGTAAATCCAAAATTCCTTTGCAGCAACAGCCCAAAAGAATGAGTTTGTAAATGGAGTTTGGCAGTGTAAGTTTGTACCTTATTTCAACATCAGAGATGTACATGGAAGATTCCCTAGCGTTTGAATGGAATTCACCATGCCTTTCACTTATTTTATCAAATAGAAAAGATCTGCGTTTATGAGTTGCAATTCACCATGCCATCCACTCCTTTTACTAAATAGAAAAGATTTGCATGCATGATTTGCAAACTTCTTGCTGCATGTTTTGGTTTTACCTGTTTGTCTCAAAATCCTGGTGCTTGGACTTTATGCAAAGCTACTTTCTACAGATTGCACTTGTATTATTTTACAAAACGAAGCCCATTACATTCCAATGATTATAGATTGCATTTCTTACTGTACATGACATTAGAATTGATATTTTTGCAGTTCATTTTGATATAAATTAGTTAATAAGACATGGTCACAATTGTATAACGGATTTTGATTAGAGGTAGTACTCATTTTTCCAAAATGTTATTCCTTTGCAAAGATTCAAAATTACTTAGTTGTTATATGCTTACGATTGCACAGTGTGTTGTAGGTTAGGAGCTACACATTTTACGAAAGTGTAGACTTAAAAGGGAAGCTCGAAAGTTGAGCATAATGTCTTTAGGAGTCCTTTGTTAATTGCATGTTATTTGCACATTCAGTTAAATTGACTAATACACAGGGATCTATATAGAAAAAAACTTACAAGTAATTCTTAGCCTTGTATCAGTACAAAAACATTGCTCGAAATGGTGGCAACGAGATTGGTATTATATTTTAACCAGTGATTTATTGGCTGATTTCGAAATTTCCGAGCCACAACAAATAGATGTGGAGGGCAAGGAACGAGAAAGACCTAGTGAAATATTAATCAATTTGTGTACCATTCTATGTGAGGCTGAGTGATTACAAACAAGGCATTAAAGGGAGACGTGGTAAGAAGAATACCCCCAAGATTAAAGAGGTTAATGGCCTGTGGTAGTAACTAGAAACATGAAAGGCTTATAGAATCAAAGTCCTGGGAAGCACAGGTTTTCACAATGTTGGTAGAACCACGTCATGTAATCTTAAAATAAAAGAAGCCAAAACACAAAGACGATGGAGTTAAAGTACTTTAAAAGGAAAAATCATTGGGTAATCACAAGGAGTATGAAAGGACTTAGTGCATGAGTTTTACGCATAACATTTATTGCAAGTGCATGAGTTTGCGCATGACATTTATCCCAATAGTAGGGGTAGATCACCCTTGACAGTGAGGTGATGTTTCATAATGTTGGTAGAACCACATTGTGTAATCTTAAAATTAGAGAGGAGGCCAATAGACAAATAGATGAGGGATAGACCTATTGACCTGTAATGCATGAAATACTTGAGGCTTTTAGGCATGCGGAGGTCAAGACGTATACAATGGTGTACCATCCTATTTTTGCAAGTCCTTGAAGAGGTAAAAAGAACCAGATGCCTAATAAACTCATAGGTTCAGTTCACCGAATTTTCCTAATTTCCCTATTTTGTTGATATTCTAGATAATATGCCTGGATGATGATGCATTGCGAGTAGCTTGTGGATATATGCATCTTGATATCTCGAGAAATTTGACATGATTTCAAGGCATGGATATGGTAGGTACACAAAATTAGAAACATTTGTCTTGAGATTTGTAGACAATTCATATATTTTATTACCATGAAAAATAAATATATGTAATAAACTAATAAATTTAAATTGAAGATGGTGCAGTTCCTTGGAATGATCAAGGCGCAGGACTTCACTATGGGTATGGTGATGATATCGTGGATGGATGACGTAAACATTTAGAATTTACATACATCATTTTTTTTTCATGTTTTTCGTTTGTACATATCAAATATATTTTGAATTGAGTACTTGTGTTTTACATGTGATTAGACTTGGCATCAGATGGACATGTTTAGCGGTTCACATGCCCTTCATAAGGCGAATGATGCAGCGGTAAATAATGATCAAAACTAATAACTTATTTTTCAACATGAATTTTCCAAAATTAATTCCTTTTGTCAAAATTGATCTAATATGATTTCACTTTTTTCGAGGAAAATATTATTGAGAAATCATTGGGCACTTCCCTGCGGATGATACACAGTAGACAGTACTGATTACAGCGAGGCTAGACTCGTCAGTACCGTCAGTACTGATTAGTAGAGACATTCAATGAGGCTTGCAATAAAGGTAGCCATCCTTGGAGATTGACCTTCACATTGACTTTTCTTTCAGCTGAGCAAAAAGGCTTGTTCAGACTCACAAGCCCATTGAGATTATATTTGATACATGTATTTAGATTATATTTGATATTATATTTTCTGAAAAATTTCATGCCCTTTATAAGGCGAAGTGGTAAATAATGATCAAAACTAATAACTTATTTTTCAACATGATTTTTCTAAAGTTAACTCCTTTTATAAGCATTGATTTTTATCTATCTTGAATTCACTTTTATCTAATATTATCTAGAAATCACAGATTCATTGTGTGAAAAATCGCTTGAGTGAAACATGCAATGGAGGTAGCCATAACTTTCACATGGATTTTTCTTTCAGAAAGAAGGGCTTCTCTAGACTCGCACACTATTGAGAACCAACTAGAGATACATGTATTTAGATTGTATTTGATATTATATTTTCTGATTTTTTTTATTTCATTTAAATATATATCTTTTCATTACTAGATCCACACACACATATATGGTTGTCCCGAAGGGGTCAACTTGTGTCACTGTTGTATAGGTGATGATTGGAGGGTTTTGCAAAGTAGATTTTGGTGAAAATTTTTTGTTGACATTTGCCTCATTTGTTGGAGCCTTGGATATGGTGGCCGACTTACACTTGCATTGCACCCACATCCACTGCCAATTCTTCATGAGTTGTGGCGCATTCAATGTTGGAGCTGTGGGAAGTGTGTTGCATTGAATTGTGGAGTTGTGGGAGATTGTGCACATTGAATTTGGGAGTCGTGGTGCATCAAATTGGAGCGTTGTGTCATTGTTGATATTGTGGTTGCACTTGCATTCTTTTGTTGGTGAGGTCTAGTTGTCGGTAGTGTGCATTGCTTGGTTCCTCCGTTTTGGATGTTGATTGTCTACAGATTGGTTTGTTTTTGGTGTGGCCATGGCACTTTGTAGATGTTGGGTTCAATCTTTGTGCCATGGTTTGCATGATATATTGGTGGTAGTTTGTGGGTATTGTGAGTTCAAAGTTACTGGGTAAGCAAAACGATGAATATTACATGCATATGCTTGTTTTGTTTCATATCGATGTTCATGCTCGTATTGGTGCATTTGTGATTTGGTTCTGCGTTGGTTTTTGGTCATCTGGTCTACTTGGTGTTTTGAGTAGTCCTTTTGGTTTTGTTGGTTGTCTACAAGTTGGTCTGGTTTTGGTGTGGTTGTGGTGCTTCGTAGACAATGGGTTGAGTCCTGGGGTTGTGGTGGCACTAATATGGTGGTGGTGGTGGTGGTTTGTGGTGGTTGCGAGTTCAAAGTTGTTGGGTAAGTGCCTAAGGTGGACATCATTTTGATGATGTATTCAAGCATCCATATAGGCGTTGACAAACACATTTTGCAAAGTGGACTTTGGGTTTTTGGTAAAATATTTTGGTGACGTTTTGTCTAGTTTCTTTTAGCTTTGGACTTGGTGGCCGGCTTGCGTCTGCATTACACCCATTTTCATTGCTATTATTATGAGAGTTGTGGCATTTGTGATACCCACCCCTGCATTCCTCCATTTGTGAGCTTTGGTTGTTGGTCATTTTCATTGCTTGGTATTTCATTGGTTTTTTGGCATTTATGTCATGGTTGTTGTTTGTTTGTTCAACTTGTTATTTGTCGTGTTCATTGACACCCGTATTTACATGCATTTGTGTGTTTGTGAGCTCGTTCAACATTGGTTTTTTGGTCATCTAGCTTGCTTGCCATTTTCAATAGTCCTAGTTTGGTTGTTGATTTTTTGCAAGTTGGTTTGGTTCTGGGGTGGCGATGGTGCTTTGTAGAGGTTTAGGTTGAGACCTAGTGCCGTGGTGCTTTGTAGAGGTTGAGTTGAGCTGTAGTGTTATGGTGGCAACAAAATGATAAAGATTCAATGTATGTATGATTGAACTTGGATATTTTCTACGAGTTAGCCTGGTTATGATTTGGTTGTGGTGCTTTGTAAACGTTCCCTTGAGTCTTAGTGTTGTGGTGGCACTAATATCTTGGCTGGGCATTAATAGTATTGGGATTTTAAGCCACAGTTCAAAAATGTTGTAATTTTAAGTTGAAAAAAAGGATGGTTCCACTGATAGCATCTCTTTTTTAATTCAAGGATTGATTTTAATATTTTGGTTGCAAGGATATCAATTTTCGAGGCCATGATTTAAAAATAATAGTATTCTAAGCCTCGAAAAAAAAGGGGGTCGCTATTGGGAGCATCACTTTTCAATTGAGAGGTTGATTATAAGATTTTGATTGCAATGATACCGATTGTTAATTCCACGGTTTCAAAGTAATTGCAATTTTTACTTTAGGGAAAAAAATGTTGTTGTCAATACCACTTTCTAATTCAGGGGGATGATTTTATGGTTTTAGTTGGCGATATTACAATGATGTTAATTCCTTGCAAAAGGTTGTAATTTGAACCACAAAAAAATTCATGCTATTGGTGGCACCACTTTTGAAGTGAGAGTAAAAATGACCATTAAATGCTCTAATACCAATTTCTTCATTGTCATGCTATTAATTTATGAATACATGCATACATGTCAATGTAGGCTTATGTACACATTATGAATCAATCATAGATACATATGTAACTTATACATGTGAACATAAACAACAATCAATTTATAACATACACAACATTAATTCAACATAATCATAAATAAACCGTAACACTTATTTCTCTAGAATCAATTGACAACTCGTTGTAGACGAAAAACATTCCACCCAACCATAGGCTCTTTGTTGCCCTTATCTTTCTACAATATTGTCACCTCTGCGCTGAGCCTATGGGCCCACAAGGAAGAAATCATCTATGGCTGGCTCTAATCCTCTAACACAACTTGATTTTTCGGAATTTTACAATTTGTAACCTCTTATAGCTATCTCGATCCCTCAACTCTCTTTCCCCATCAACTTACACAACCCAAGAAATACAATCCCCTTCTTGACAATGTAAATTTCAATTCATAATCATGTAAATTTTTACTCATGGAAGCAATTGGAAGCCCTCCGCCTTTGAATTATTTTGGGTAAGTATAGAAGCAATAGTCTCCTCTAGGGTGAATGAGCACGATATAAAGTCCTTATCAAAATTAGAACTAACAAGAATAGGAGCTTGACAATAGCTTGTTGATTGGCTTTACAACTGTGGCATACTTATGAACAAATCTTTGCATAAAAATTTTCCAAAGAAAGATTGTACCCATTTCCAAGATGTTGGAGGATTTAAGTCATTTATGGCTTTAATCCTCTCACAATCAATATAAATGCCTTCTTTGCTTACTATACGACCAAGTAAATTCCCCTCTGAAACTGTAAAGAGTCATTTCTTTGGATTGAGAGATATGCCATACATTATGCACCGCTAAAAAACTTGACTAAGATGTTTCATGTGGTGTTCTCTTAATTTTGAATGGACAATCAAATCATCACGATAATCTGCCATGAATTTCCCAGAGAAATAATTAACAACATGGTCCATAGCTCTATGAAATGTCGCATCAACATTTTTTAGTCCAAAAGGTATGCATACATAAGCATAGGTTCCCCATGGTGTCATAAAGACAATTTTTTATCTATCATTTTCAACAAAAAGTACCTAATTATATCTAGAAAACCCATCTAATATGAACATTAATGTGTAGCTAGTGACTTGTTGCAACAACATCTCCATGTTTGGAAGAGGGTAATTATCCTTAGCACTAGCTCGATTGAAATCACAAAAATATACACAAAGCTGAATTTCACTATTTTGTCCGACGACCACTAAATTTGAAATCCACTCTGAATGTCTAATTGAGAGAATTATGCCAACCCTTTTTAACTTTTCAAGTTCCAATTTTACTAGAGGCTTCAACTTTGGATTGATCGCTCTCAATTTTTTCCTGGATGGTTTGGAACCTTCTTTGAGTGGTATAGTATGTTGAAATATGGACTTGTCATATTCTTTCAAATCATCATAGGTCCAGGAGAAAACATCTTGAAATTCATTGAAGAGAAGAGTATATTGCTCAGCTTTTTCGGTAGTATAACTGGTACCCATATTTATGTATTTTGGAGTTTTAGATGTATCAATATTAATCTTCTGGGTTTCTTGAACTTTTTTTGAGGGAAGATTCATCCATTGTGTTTGTTTATTTTGTTTGATCATCTCTTGTGAAAAGTGATTCAAGACTAACATAGTTCTTTGGTAGAAAAGTAGCACTTTGATCGTGGGTTTTCTTTTGATTGATTGATCCTTCTTTAAGATACATTTACATTTATTTTGGGACTCTTGATGATGTTGGTTGCAAGTTTGCAAGGAAATTCGTAACATGCTCATCATTTTCAAACACCTGCCAATAATCTTGATTGTCTTGTATTAATGGATGAAAAGCCATTTTGATATGAAATGTATCAACCAATTGAGAATCATTTGCGTTAAAGAGAGAGGCTACAACTATTAGTATGTCTTTCGATCCTTCTCTTGAGGAACACAAATAATATTGAAAGAATTGAATGAATCAATAGATCCCATACTCTTTTTTCATAATGCTTCAACTTCTTGATATTGCACCTTTTTTTGATATAACTGATGACTAACTATGAATCTCTAGTCACCACTAAATCGTTAACTTTCATTTGAAGTGCCAGAGTCAATCCTTGAATCAGTGCCTAAGTTTGATTGCATGTTGATAGATACAAGATTGAAAACTTTTGAGAACAATATCAACTCCAATGCCAGAGTTATAACAAGAACCGTTAAACGACATTTTCCTAAACCCTTGAAAAGCGTTGTCTATCAATTGTTTGGCAGAACTACTTTGCTATGTATTGAAAACAACATAGTTTCCAATAGCAACATCAATATAGTTTTGTATCATTTCAACTCCCTTTTTCTCGAATGATGTAGGCCTTCTTTATCCTCATGGTACTTTAATCAACGTTCCATCTTTGTTTGGGAGCATAATGCAACTCTCGTCATTCATAATGTATCCTCCAATCATGGAACTCCAATCTCGACCAAGGACAACACCATATGCTTGGGGAAGATCAACCACTATTATAGTGAACACTGTTGTAATATGTGGTGCTTAGCTTATCTAAGCACACAAGTATTTGATTTCACCATAAGTGGGTACTTTTCTGGAATCAATTGCATAAACAATTTCTCTTGTTTCATAATACTTTGTGCATTCAATTCCCAAAGCTTTCATAACAGATAATGGCATAATATTATTAGTGTCTCCACTATCTGTCAAACATTTGTGTAGTGTAAAATCATGATTTTCTAATGATATGTAGAATGGTGGAGCTTTTCCTTTTGGTCTTGCTGGTATGAAATTTTGTTGTTGTTTGGTATTTATAAAAACTGCTTCTATCCCGAGATCAGGTGAACTTGTACCATCCAAGATTTTTAGAAGATTATTTCTTTGTTGAGATATCTTGACTACCTCCATAAATGGCAAAGTGATCTGAAGCTTGGTCAATTCATCGACTACATTATAAGTCATTTGTGGTAGTTGTTTGGATTCATTTACTACTGGACGATGAACTGGTTGTTCTTTTGTTGGTTGTAGAACATTGCTTTTTGTCTTTTCTTTATCCGGTTGATCTCTGGTCTTGAACTTATTTGCTTGATTCCTGGTTTGAACAAAATTTTCTTGCTCTATATAATCATATTATTCTTGTTCATCAAAGGTTTCTATATATTATGGGTTTTCTTCCATTTGCACTAACTCTAATATTTGATTTTGGTCATTCATTGATTCTTCGTTAATTTCAATAAAATCTTCTTCAATTTCCTCTAGCTCAACAACATTTGTATTTGGGACTCGAGGTGCTCTAGGTCTATGCTCTTTATTTCTCTAATTTATGTCAATTCTATTTCTGAAATTTGGTTGCAAAGACCTTGTATCCTGATGTTGTGGAACAACATTATTAGTTCTCTTTACACAAGTTATTTCATTTTTCATATGTTGGATTATTCGATTTGATTATGCTATCTCTGTATTTTGATGGGTCCTTTGAGCATCTTCAGGAGTAGGAATATTTCTTACATTCGAGGGTTGTCCTCTTTCAATTCTCCATTCTTTGATTGCTCTAGATGAAGATGGAGACTAAAGTTGATACATATAAGCTTGTTGTATGTCCTTGGACTCTTCCAAGATTAATTTTTGGGTCAACATTGCTTTCCAACATGTTTCCTTCCATCTCAATGGCTTTCCTCATTAACTCTTCCAATGTTGTAATTTGTGTAGCCGTTATTGCATAATTAACATTAGATGGCATTGCATTCTTATAACAACCAAAGATAACTAATGCATTTGGTCACTTTGCTTCTGGAATTTGATGTAACGTCCTGAAGAAATGTAAATTGAAATATCTGATCATTTTATTATTTTCAAGATGTATTTGAGTAAATTGAGTGAGTAAACTATGGTATGCAACAGGGTGAGAATATTCATTCATGAAAATATCCTCCATATCATGAAAGGAATCAATGGAATTTGTTGGAAGTGAGGTACCAATCATATGTCGGACCTATTAAAGGTTGAATAAAAACTCTCACCATAACGTCAATGTGTTCAATCAAGTGGATGTCACAGATGTTGAGGAATTGATCCATATGTTTTTTGAGTCCATGATCCCATCGTTTGTGAAGACAAATAGTATTCCTTGAGGAAGAGTGGGCAACTGATGTTGCTCACCCTATAAGTTAAGGGGACTAGATCTTGGTCTTCTTCTCTTGTTTCTTCATCCTTCATTTTCCCTTCTATTATCGTTGGGAATACAATTTCTTTCCTCTTCTTGGTCTCCCATTGATACTATAGTTAAAACTTGAGAGGTGGAACCTTGATTTTCATGTTAAGTTTTAAGAATCCCATTTTTTCCTTGTTAGTGGTCCTTTGTATGTTTCCAACTTACGGATTTTATTGATGTCTCCTTTTTCTTTGAACTTTAGTTGTTTTTTTGTGCCGATACGTTACAGGTACGTTCAAGTTCCTCTTGATTTTTTGCTATATAAAGAGATAAGTTGTATAACTAGTTCAATATGCTTCTTTGATATTTAAGTCCAATCAATATTTGAGGTTGGTTGGGATTTTATTGAGTCATTCAACTCTCCTGGTCTACAAAACCAACCATTTGTTTTTCCATAGTATGGTCACCCAAATTTTTTATATTTAAGACTCTTCACAGTCTTGAAGATAACATCACAATAATATATCCTCCTACATTTTTAGAGAGGTGGCACTTCTATTTAACATAATACAAAATTTTAAATAAATGTCCAAGAAGGACTAGACTCTTCATGGAATGAATATTCACAAACAAAGTATGATTGATAAAGTACCAAACTTTTTCCAAAAATGGATATTCACAATATTGTACAAGATTATAAACCAATAGTGTTAGGAACCAAATATCAATATAGCATAGAAAAACCTCAGAATAAGTACTCAATGCCTTGAAAAAGAGAAAAATTCAGATAATAGGCCTCTTCGAGGGGGCAACCTTCTTATGCCCACATAAATGTTCAAATACAAGATGATTCCAAATAAAAATGTCTCATTGGTATATATAGAATGCCAACAGGTTAAAGCAGAACACCGACACCCAACATGATTATTACAACCTCTACCAATCCTGGAATGGAAATGGGAAACCATCTCCATGGATTTCATCACCAGATTACCAACCTCAACCAAACATAATGACACCATCATGGTGGTGGTGGATAAACTGAGCAAGTCCGCTCATTTTATCCCCATCAAGTCAACTTGCAAGGCAATAGACATCACCAACATATTCATGAGGGAGATATTTAGACTACATGGTATGCCTAAAGAGATTTGTGTGCGGCAGGAACCACAGGAATTTACTTCCAAATTTTGGAAATCCTTGTTGATTGGTCTAGAGACCAAATTACTTGCATTTAGCACAACCTATCATCCCTACAAACCGATGGATGGCCAAGGAAAGAGTGAACCAAATATTATAAGACATACTAGGATGCATGTAATGCATCAACTTAAAAAGAATTGGAAGATTACTTGCCGTTGGTGGAGTGCATTACCTACAACAATGGCTACCAGAATCCCCGAAGATGAGCCCTTTTCGAAGTCCTCTATGGTACGCCGTGCAACACTCCGGTCGGTTAGTAATCCTATAAACATAATTTCTATTAGAGTCGACATGTTGAAGAAATGGAACAACAAGTAATATTTCGGATAAAATAAAATGTGTAAAATTAAACTAGAGCAGAGCCAGAAAAGTTATAGGTAGAAGAGAACTCCAACAGAGAATTCAAGGCCGAGGAGACCACATTATATCTGAGAGTTAAGCCGAAGAGTTCCACACGAGGGATGGGAGGCTTGTTTCTAAATTAGCACCTTAGTCTTATGGACCCTTGAAGTTCTAGATAGAGTGGGACCTATAAGCTATAGAGCTACTTACTTCCTCCACAGTAAAAGCACATAATGTTTTCCATGTTTCCATTATTGAAAAGAGAAATATGTACATGATTCTAATCATATAATTGATTGGTCATGATCCAAGTGGAACCGGAGAGAGAATAATTTCCAGAACCTCAATACATACGGACAGAAAGAAACCCCACTTAAAGAACTTAACATTGCTTAGGTCAAAGGTGCGGTGGAAACATTTTGGCGAGATGAGGCTACGTGGGAAATGGGAAGATGCCATGAAACAAGCATATCCGATTTTGTTCTTACATTTTTATGCAGCCTTCATGTTGATAGATAGAAAATTGAGGGCGATGTTCCTTTAAGGGGAGAATTGTAACATCCCGTTTCCCCCAGTGCAGCCAGAAGCCTTATAGTGGCCAAGAACTATGGCAAACTCAAAGATGTGAATGTTTGGTTGGAACCTTTGTATAAAGGTTGATGAATGTAAATTATGTTATGGTTATGTGTTGCATGATTTTTGAAAGAGGGGATGTGCTAAGAGGGACCATGATTTATAATGAAAATGTGGTGGAGGGGATCCGGAATGGTTGCGTTAACTTCCAGAGCAGTCACCGTCTTGGTTTTACTTGCTCAAAGACCAAAGCAAATCTCTAAACCTAGAATGGATTTCCCATTAGATTGGTAGGTGGGAGGCTCCTCAAGATTAAATGAAGGGATGGGGCAAACCGCCCATCCATAAAATCTCCCAGAAAAGGAAAGAGAGGAAGTGAATAAGGGAGAGAGAAATATATAGAGAGAAAAAGAGAGGAAGTGTGGTAAAGGTAGAGAGCGCAGCGGGGATCCTGAGAAGAGAAGCTGAAAAACTCTGGGAAACCACAGGAGTTCTAAGCTTATATAGGAAAAGGAGAAGTAGCCGATCTGGATTATTACGTATGAGGAGAAAGGAGAGTAACTTCCGTCCTTGACTTCCGTTGAGTTGGAAGTAGAATGAATCTAAAAGCATCGTGGTCTATCTCAAAGGAGTGGCCTAATTAAGTAGAATCGGATTTAGGAGTCAGGCCTACAGGTTGGAGTGAAGCGACACCCTCGATGGATTGCACATCACGTACATGGTTCCGATAAGTGTTTTATGCCTTGTATTTTAGATTGAATATCATGAATACATGTTCATGTTTATATTCCCATAATGATTTCTATGTGGAATGATTTCTTGGTGTTTTAAAATGGAAATAATGGATGCATGCATACACTTACATGCCATAGTTGTTTTATACACAAATTATTAAGTCACGGGGCATGAAGGTTCCGCTCCATGCGAGGAGATAAGTCTTGTTGCTTGATTCGTAATATTCTAGGAAGGATCCTCAATAGTACTCTTCCCCGATAATTACCCCATAAACCTTGGGGCAAGTACAAAGAGCTACTACCGAGAGACTCGACTAAGATCAGGACAATTTCAAGGCGTTTAAGGTTCATCTTGATCAGTGGAAACCTTATGCAATAAGGTAGCTCTCTAAAGGTCTACCGAGTCATTGGGAGTTTGAAGCTCGAGAGGTTGAATTTGTGATTCAAAATTTCGGAAAGGATAAGTTGATTATCGAAGAGAATACCCCATTGTTTGGTAGATGAACGGTCAGAATCCTTTCGAAAATACTCTAGATCTGTCATGACCGATGGATCTAGAGGAGAATGCATTGGGTGTTAACACCTGACCTTCGACCTTATAGTAATGATGGGATCTGGGATGCGTGGGTCCCGGATTTGTTAGACTCTATTGTTAAAATTCGATCTTAAACTGCATGGGCTGAGGAAGTGGACTTGACAGCGATCCTGAAAAGAGTCCAAGTATTGAGAACCGTCCATTGGCATAGGGCGTGGCATTGAATTGCTTATTCGGCATTTCGCTGACGGTAAAGTCAAAGAGTGGGGCTGCATGAAATCATGATTAGCGAAATACGCATCGTGATAAGTAGTCGTTGGATCCAAACCCGCGAGAACCGTTGGATAAACCTCGATGGTATCGGCGTATGCTCCGGGATTCAAAAGATTGAAAAAGAATCTCTTTTGGTACAGATCACGAAGTGCCGAGAAATGAGGCTTCGTCTTGAACCACTGGTGACACATTCGTTAAGATTGGGGACAGCGTGGTTGATAGGTGAATTGTAACAACAAGCGCTAGAGAAAAGGTGGGGAGAAGCGGGTGATAGGTGGACATATCCACTGAAAAGTCAACCATTGTTGACTTGTAGTTTAAGGGTTTCCGCAGGATGAAGAAGTTGCCCATAATTGCTGGGTGTGAGCAGGCCAGGGGTCATAAATGCGGTGAGCGTGCATTTCGTGGCCGGTATGAGGAAGGTGGGCGTTATGCGTGTCAATGCTTGAGTAGAGTCCGCAGTAGTTGACCTGCCATCTTGAGGGATTACGCCAAAGGAGGAGGAACGCGAAGGGGCTCCAACGCTCAACTGGCGGGAATTAGAGTGAGTTGCGAGTGGTGCTAGTAGCGCTAGCCTATGGTTACATGTAGAGGTGCTGGTGAGGGAGGAGCCATACTACGTATTTGCATCGGTGCTCTTTGTTTGCTTGGAGAAAAGAGGTCAAGAGCCTTGACTCTCCCCAGCATGAGTTATGAAATGAATATAAATATTACCCCAACAGCAAGAAGTGTTTTTCACGCACACAAGCGAGCAGTCGTGCGGAAGCTGTAGGCATAGAATGGTGGCGCTACCATGAAGTGGGATGGCTCCCACAATAGAAGTGAAGGTGTGTGAAGAGTGGTAGAGACCCCCTCGGATCTAGGCTGAGGCGTGAGAGCCTCATGGTCGAGATGCAGAGCTATAAGTCCGATATGAGAGGTTGATAAAGAGAAAAACAAAAGCGAAATGTCACGGTCTTGTTGCGGTTCTGCGACATACAAGAACAATTCTGCGGCATGGACGACACCCGGTCATGCGAGACCGGCTTGACGAAAAATTCGAAGTCCACTGGCGAGATACAAAAGCGTGGTCTTTTAAGTGGCCACCTTTGGGGAAGAGCTTGCCTGCGAAGGTCCACCCGGAGATAGGGACAAGCGTCGAGGCGATTCCTTTGGGAAAACAGCGACTTCGAGAGGATCTTCTAGTAGCGAGAACTAGTTCCAATTGAAGAAAATGGAAGAAGCAGCATTCAAAAGTCATAATCTCGAAGAAGTCAAGAAGGACAAATCACCCTCTTTCGACGGTGAAATAAAAAGGGAGAAGCGGAGAGTTTGTTTGCTTGGACTAAAGAAAAGTATTTTAGAGTCCATAGATTCTCGCACTTAAAACTTGAAGGCCCAAGTGTACTCAAGCAGATGGAAAGGCTTCCATTTGGTTGGGAGAGACCTTAAGAATGTAAAAGGGATTACAAAGAGGACCTATCTTGGGAGCGGTTTGAGAAATACTTGAGAGAAAGAAGTATCTGTCGGAAAAAATATTTAAATGAAAAAAAAAAAAAATTCCTATGAAGACTCCAAGGGCAACTCACCATAGAGGAATTATCGTGATTCCTGAGGTTCGAGAATGCGTACACCTATATAAAGCGGAAAGACAAAGAGTTGCAGCGGCAATGGAGTGGACTGCCTACAAGGACTATCGAGGAATGGGATTGAGTTTGGCAGGCAAAGACCTTAAAGACGCTACTCCAGAAGGCAAGAATATTGTTATATGAACAACGACATCGGACAAAGAAACCTGCATGAAAGGCTGGAAGCAAAAGAATAGTTAGGGATTCGAGGAAAAAGGGGGTTAAATCTCCAAGATTTAAAACTATAAGAAAGATTCAAGGATGAGATTTAGCCAAATTAATACGTAATGGAATTTCCCCTCCTAGGGAGGAAATAGACCTTCTGGATCTGCCCCGGGAAAGATTGATAACCCAAAGAGAGAACCCTTGAAATGTTGGGGTTGTGGGAAGAACATCTACTAAGGGACTGCCACCAGCAGCATTTGCAGTGGAAGAAATTTACAACGTTCAAGGCTATCACCGTCAATGATGTGGCTAGGAGTATACCACAAATTTATCTGTTGTGGATAATAAACAAGCGACCACCAAGCCGATTGGTGGAGATGGAAAGAGGTATGATCTGTATCTAGTGTCTATTATTCCTAGTTGACACTGGTTTAAATTTGAGTTATATATAGCTCTAAAATTTGATGAGGTGTGGGGTACAATACATAAACATGCCGAGCCATGGTTGGTAAAGTTAACCACTGGCACCAAAAGAAGGTGGTAGAGGCCATACCCGACTTGCGATTCCCACATGGATGAATTACCAAGAAACCCTTAACATACTGCCCCTAGGATGTTATGACTTGTTGATTAGTATGGACTAGCTAGCACGCAAGCCACAGATTGGACTGTACCATAAAACCTTAGATGTGTAAATGAAGAAGGAAGGAAGACGACCCTCCAAGTGATTTATAAGCCTGTCTGAGTGAGGAAAATACCATCCCTTAAAATTAAAAAGTATTGCAGAAAAGGATGCCCCTTATATGCAATACAGGTGTTGGAATTAGTTGAGATGACAAACCAAGCCTCGAGACCACCCCACACTAAGAAAATAGGGTATTGTTTCGAGAGAAGTGGGTTTTACCTCCAAGAAGGGACATTGGCTTCTCGATAGAACTTGCACCGGGAAGCGGTGCCGTGTCTAGGACACCCTATAGGATGAAACACACACAATCTAGTTGAAGCAAGTACAACTAAAGAAATTATGGACCAAAGGCTATATCCATTTAATGTTTCTATAGGAGCACCGGCTACATTTTGTGAAGAAGAAAGATGGTACCCTCCCGGTATTGCATATATTATAGACAACTCAATAAGGGTAACCATAAAGAACAAGTAAAGAACAAGTACCCCTTGCCAAAAATCGATGACTTGTTCGACCAACTGGGAGGTGCTTCCATATTCTCAAGATTGACTTGAGATCTAGATACCATCGAAGTTTGAATCCAAGGGTGAAGACATCCACAAAACTTCCTTGAGCGGGGCCTTAGTCACTATGAGTTTGTAGTAGTACCATTTGGATTAACTAATTCCACCACTTTTATGTACTTGATGAACAATGTACTCATTCCATTCCGTCCATTCCATCAGATCCATTCCGTCCATTCCATCCTCCCTTCCGGCTCCTCCGGTCCGATCCATCCGTCCATCCTTCCGTCCATCCTCCTTCCTTCCATCCATTCCATCCATCCATCCATCCATTTCCTCCGTCCGTCCATTCCATCCATCCATCCATCCATCCATCCGTCCATTTCCATTCCATTCCTTCCATTCCATTCCTTCCGGGCTCCGTCCGGGTCCACTCCATTCCGTCCATCCGTCCATTCCATTCCATTCCATCCATTTCCATACCTTTCGTTTCCATTCCATGACTTTCCATTCCATTCCATTCCATTCCAGTCCATTCCGTCCAGTCCTTCCGTCCGTTCCGTCATCTGCCATTCCGTCATCCGTCCATCCGTCCATCCGTCCTCCGGCTCCATCCATCCATCCATCCATCCATCCATCCATCCATCCGTCCATCCATTCCATCCGTCCATCCATTCCATCCTCCTCCATCCATTCCATTCCCTTCATGCGGTTTGTCATGATGGGTGGATCTGGGAGGGTCGCGGGAGATGTTAACACATGACCCTTTGGAGGTAGCCATGAGTAGCGATGGGATCGGGACGTAGATCCAAGGGATGCAATGGGATCTCTATTGGCTATTGATCTTAACCTTTTCATAGGAGGAGGTGGACCGACCGTCGAAAAGTCTCGAAGTATTTGGAACCGTCCATCGACATAGGACATGTGGTAGTCGGGTAGAATTTTGTTGACTCGTGACTTGGAGTGGTTAAAGGGTAGGACCGCACAAACTTACGATTTGCGAAATTGCGATGTGATCATGTTCGTTGGATCCAAGACATGGGAGAACCATTGGATCCAAAACCTCCGGCGTGGTATAGATGGCCTTCGAGTTCAAGGTTGAAAAGAATCTCTTTTATTTGCATAAGTTGCAGTACCAAACATCGAGGAGCTCCATGCGAACCGTGGCACTCGTTAGGTGGGGGGCTATGTGGTTGACAAGTAAGCGTAACAACAAGCACCCGAGGAGAAAGGTGGGGTGGGTGATTGTGGTGGGGACTATGTCACACAGGAAAGAGATCAACCCATTATTCGGCTTACTCGATGGTTCGAGGTTTAGCGGGATATGAAGAAGTTTCCCCCGCTGTCCCGATAAGGTTGCAGCGCCGAGAGCGAGTTCTCTGCGTCACGTGAATGATGAAAACAACTTCATTAAGAAAAGAGTACATCGGAGGAGACAAGTGGCGTGTACGCGTGCCTTGAGTCCGCGTAACGTTGACCTCAGCGTCGAAGATTATAAAAGGAAGAAACTTACGAGGGCTCAACACTCCAACTGAGTAAAGAAGTCGCCAAAGTTCTGCAGTGGTGCTACATCACAGCCTGTGGTTATATGTAGCAGGCGTTAGTGAGGAGGGGGCCATACCCATATCACATCTCAGGTCGTGTTTTGGAGAAAAGAGAATTGAAACCTTGACTCCCAAAAGCGCAAATGGTTATTGAAAGGTGCTAGCTAAAGGCCGAGGTTGTGAGGTAAACGGGAGGATAAAAGGGGAAGGATGAGTGCTGGCCGCGAAGTATGGATTGTCCCTGCGAGAGAAAAAGGCGAAAAATCCTGGAAGGTTACACCATGGTGGGTGTGTGACAATAGTACTAGTCTTTTGCAAAAAACACCTTATAAGGGCCATAACACTTTGGTGATATTTATTATCCTTCTTGTCTTACTTTAGGGACATGTTTGTATAAATTTGTAATCTTAAAAACACCAATCCCCTACTTCAAAACTTCTTTCCTCTGATGTTGATGCGCTTGTTGTTTCATGCGAGTGCATTGCCATAGTCGGGTTGTCCTTTAATATTTGGAGAACTTGTTGTTGTTTGGATCTATGTGATATTCCCTTTGTTTAACCTTAGATTTTTTCTTTTAGAGAATAAGTGATGGAAGGAGGAATTGGGTATCCATAGAGGTTCCATAAATGGTATCATTTTTTGATGTAGTATGAAAGGTATACCATTTTGTCAGGGGTAACTCATTGAACCATTGTGTTTGTTGATGAGGAGACAAAGAAATGAAGGTAGCCTTCAAAACATTTATTCACTATCTCAGTTAGTCCAGCCGGATTAGGGATGATAGGATGAACTATAAAGCCAATTGAGTACCAAGAAAAGAAATAATTGTGTCCCAAAATGTCCAGTGAAGACGGGATCTGCGTCATTTACAGTAATCTTTGGGCTGCCATGTAGATTTTGAAACGTTTCCATGAATGTGGTGGCAACGTCTTTGGTTTGGAGAGGGATGAGAGGTGAGATTAATGCGTGCCCGGTGGGTCTATCCAAAGAAATCCTTGCGATGACATAACAAAGCCCAGGACCCGGTGACAGCATTGATCACATGAGCCTCACTCCGGTCTTTGGGGTGGATAATGGTTGTAAGAGACACGGGGTCTTAATTGTTTTCCTTATTTTGTTGGAAAACCAAACATTCTGCCACAAAACTTTGAACATTGGTTTTAAAGACATCCCCAAAAATTCCTTCTTGACCCTATGGTGGGTTTTAAAATCCGGTGCCCTCCTATTGGAGGTGTGCAATTCCAATGGTACCTTTGTTTGAGTTAGGTTCTTTGTAAACCTGGCGATCTTTGTACCATAATTGAATAATTTTTCCGTATGAAATGTATCTGATGTCTTGAATCCTGTACCAAGCTTTGAATGAGAGTCCACACTTTTCGTCATTCTTCCATTCATCCCTTGCTTCTATTATCTAATTAGGTTGGATGATAGAGATAGCATGAGAGAAAGGCCTCAACATCTTCATCATTCCTTGAGAGTGCATGCATACAACATTTTTCTTCCCTTTTTATAGGCGATTTCAAAATCCTTAACCCAATATCTTGGTTACCCATTTTGTTGTTCTTACAGTTTTTGTTCCAAGAGTATTTAAGAATATCATGATCCGTTTTGTGCCAGAGGTACCTATATATTATGTAAGGACGCCATTTCTTTAATACATGTAGTATTTCCATCATTTCCTTCTCATAAATGGGTTTTGTGTAAATCCTTTCCCCTTGAGTAATTGACTTTCAAAAGCTAGGGGCCTTCTTATTGCATTAGGACAACACAAATTCCATTTCCAGGCATCACGATTCCATGATAATTTTTTTTGTGAAGTATGGTTTGGTCAAGATAGGAGCTTTACATCACCTCTTTAAGTTATTCAAAAAATTTAGAGTTTCCTCTGAAGTCCATGAAAATACATCCTTAACAATTGGAGTACCATTAAAGGTGTTGCTATTCTTCCATAGTGTCAGACAAACTTGCGGTAGTAACTTTGTCAAACCAAAAATCCTCCTAAGATTCTTCAATGTTTTGGGAATGCGGCCGGGTCCATCATGGCCTTAATATTTAGGGTCTACCCGGCACCTTCATAGGATACAATTTGACAATACTCTACCTCCTTCACTCCAAAGGCTGTTTGGATGGTTTGGCATATAGTTGTTGCTCCTTTGGTAGTTTTAGCACCTTGTCAACATATGCTTTATGATCCCAAGACTTGCTTTAGATTATTATATCATCAAAAATACTAACATAAATTTTGAAGGAAGGGGCTTAGAAAAAATTCATCAACCTTGGAATGTGGAAGGTGCATTTAGCAAGGCCAAAGGCATGACAAAAATTCATAATAGCCTTCATGAGTTGAGATATTATTTTTGGGATATCTTTGCTAACTAAATCTAGTGATACCTAATGAGCAGACGGAATGTTATTTTTGGGATATCTTCTTCCTTCATTCTAATCTAATGATACCCTGAACGAAGATCCAACTTTGTGAAATGGATTGCTCCATGTAGTTCATATAACAATTCATCAATGATGGGAATGGGAAACTTATCTTTAATAGTGATCTTGTTGAGCTCTCTATAATATGGACACATACGCCATGAGCCATCTTTCTTGAATACCATTACCACCGGTGCAGAGTAAGAACTTTTGCTAGGTCTAATAATGCTAGCCTCTAACATTTCTTCAACCATGCGCTCAATTTTACTCTTCTGGGCATAATGGTACCTGTATGGCCTAATGTTAGGAGGAACACTCCCAGGAATTAGGTGAATATCATGATCATGATTTCGAGTGGGTGGAATACCTTTGGGAATATCTTCAAATAATTTGGAATGCTTATCAATGATCCCTTGGAGATATAGAGGAATAGATGGCTTATATGTTTGAACATCTAGTGAGCATAATTGTGCAATAACACCTTGATGCCCCTTTTTTAATAATTTTTTCATGTCATTAGAGCTTATCACCTTATCGGGTTTCCGCATGATACCTCTTAACTCAATTTCTTTTCCTTCCAATGAAAATTTCATGAAAATTAAAAGCCACTGTTCCTAATGATTGTAACCATTGGATTCCTAGTACAACATCAACACCACCCATGGGTATAGAAATGATTGGAATATTCATTACATATTCCCCCATAGTAAGATTGATCTTATTGAATTTTCCTGAGCAATTGATAGTTCTTCCATCTGCAATCATTACTTGAAACTCTGGTGCTAGATATACAAAGCAATTGAGAGATTTGGATAATTTATAGTGAATGAAATTATGATTACTGCCAGAATCAATTAGGGCTATTACCTTTTTCTTTTTGATATATCCTTTGATCTTGAGGGTTTGAGGAGTGCTAATTCCAGCCAATGCATTACACGACATC